>JAXQGJ010000012.1:0-40075 GCA_037039655.1 Pseudozyma sp. M118-08B | reverse complement strand
AGGTCTGTGTTGCTGCATGTATCTAAGCTCAATGATGACCAAAATGATTGAATTTGGGTGTGAAGCTCGCTTTCAAAGCTGTCCCAAAGCCTTCTCCAAACGCTCCAGGTACAAATCAGCATGCTTCTGCTCAAACACCAACATTGGCCTCAACCTCACCGCCCTATCACCACATCCTCCCATATGAACACCTTGCTTCCTCATCTCCATAATCAACTTGTCCCTCACCTCTGCCGTTACACCATCAAAAGCCAAAAAGGTACCAGTGTTCTCACCTCGCAAGTTCTCGACCTTGCCTTTACCCGCACCGTTCTCAATCATATCGGTGAGCTTCTTGTAGAGGTAGTTTCCAACTTCGTCGGTCTTTTGGACGAGATCGTGGTCTTGGATGGTACGGATGATCTGACGTGCTTGCATGGTGCGGGTGGGATCGCCCATCCAGGTGTTGTAGTTACGGTAGGGCATGGAGGGGCGAGTGTCGAGGTTGTGGTAGAAGCCGGCGGCTTGCATCTTTTTGGAGAAGGTGACAAAGTCGGGCGGGGATGTGAGATTCCATTTGTCGTGTGCCCAGAATGCGCCGGTTGCGCCAACACCGGTTTGCACTTCGTCGACGATCATGTAGACGTTGTGCTTCTTGGTGATGTCGCGAAGACCTTGGAAGAAGGCGGGTGAAGCGTGGTTGTCTCCACCTTCAGACTGGATGGGTTCGACAATGAGAGCGGCGACAGGTCCGTAGGATGAGCCGGGCTTGTTGGAGTTGACGATAGCTTCCTCAACTGCGGCGAGAGAGACCTTCTCAGCCTCGGCGTTCTCTCTGGCGTTCTGCGAAAAAGGGTACTTGACGTCGGGCCAAGCAACGACGGGCCAGTTGAACGAAGGAATGTCGAGCTTGTGAATCGCCTTGGACCTCGTCGCCGAAAGCGAGCCGAACAGTCTACCGTGGAAAGCACTGGTGAAGCTGAGAATCGTCAAATCGGGACTACCGGGAGCTTCGTTCTTCATGCAGCTCTTCATCTCCTCTGGCGTGAACTGCGCCTGTTCTCCCCTCTCCCTGGCACGATAAGCCATGAATGAGGCCTTGAACGCGTTCTCGTTGGCACAGCTTCCGCACATGGCCGTGAAGATGTTGTTGAGCCCCTTTGGCTTGACGGTTCCAAGTCCAGTCTCGACGAGCTCCTGCCAGTTGGTAGGAGGGAAAGAGCCGAGAGCGGCACGATTCATGGTGGCAGTGATGAAATCGTCGGTCTTGGCGAGAGCAATGAGGTCTGGGTTGTTGTAGCCGATAGCGATGGAAGCGATTTGGGCAAAGACATCGAGGAGTATGTTGCCGTCGGCATCGGTGATGTAGTTGCCTTGAGATTTGGCATAGTCGACGACGAAGCCGTGGGCACGGTTCTCCTGGAAGGTGCCGATGTTGTCGCTGAGCTCTTTGGACTTGGGGCCTGGGATGGCAGAGGTCACGAGGTGTGGTGTTGAAGGCTCGCCAGGGAACAAAGAGGGGGAGACGGTAGCCAGGGATCTTCGGGAATGCTGCTGTTGCACTCGATGGAGGTGCGAGACGCGAGCGCAGGCTCTTGCGGTTGAAGACGCTCGTGAAGAGATCATCTTTGAGTGTGATGGGGATAATGTGGATGACGGCTAGGGAGAGGAAGAGGGCCAAGGAGGTGCAGAAGGGTGAGATACCAAGCTGTTTATGTAGGGATCGTTCAAGGCGAGGCTCTTATCGCAATGACAGGAACGAAGAAGATGTGGCCTCGGCTCGACACAGCAGCTGCAGCAGATGGGACAGGCGGGACCATGCAGCCTCGACGTGGGGTAAAGAAAAAGTGAAATTCGCTCAAGCCGTCGAATCAGAGTCCGTCTTTTGATACGACCACAGTGTAGTTCCCCTCATCGATCCTCTCAAGTCACTTCACATCTGTTGCTTTGCCAGAAGCACGTCAATCACAGATAGATCAACCGCAGGAAGACTAGGCAGGAGTTTGGCTTTGGTCGGAGTTGTGCCTTGAGACTCCTGTTGGAATTTTCGCGAGATGTGCCATTTTTTGAAATCGCTTTCTGGACGCTATGGACGCTATGGACGCCAGAAGTGCTAAACGACACAGCTGTGCCAAGCCAAGGTTGATTTTCGGTCATTTCATCGGTGACTTGCAAGGGACCCTGATTTCCTCCACGACGCGTCTCGCCTTCGAGTCGGGTTTAGGCTCTGGCTTCCCAGAAGGCAATTTTGCTTTCGGATGACAGCATGCCACAAGTCACACAGACAGCAGTCGGATAAGAAGCGAGCCGCAGCAAAGATGTCGAGCAGTGCGGAAGAGGAGCGTTGCAACCAGAGCTACAGTAGCTGCACATCGTGAGCTTTGTTCTCGATGCATGGTGCAGCTTCTGTTCTCTCTACTATTCTCATCACATGTTCCCAATTGCAACAGCAAGCACGGATATCGGTTCATCCGATCTAGCGCCGTGATGTCGATGTTCGATATGACACCTTACTTTCCGACGTCACACTTCATTTGAGTGACTTCAGAGGTATGACAATGCTGTCACACGGCGTGGCGTCATTTTGGATAAGCGCTGGATGCCATGGTGGGTCGTTGCTCGCTCGGTCAAGACAGCTCCTTTCGTGAATTCAACTTTGTTCTGTCACACCAATGTTCACGGAGGAGCTGAATTGCAGCCGTCTTCTCACGCTTCTCAGTGGCTCTCACAACGCTTTGCGACTCTTCTACAGCAGATCCCTACCATCTGCCCAAAGCTGCACGAAAGAGGGTGCCGCAGCTACACGGAGTGTGGAGAGGATGCTCGACTCAGCACGCCCTCCGTCGGACAGCGGAGACCGATACTCACGAGACTCAGATGGTCTAGTCATCGTCTCGCCATCATTCCACAAGGACCTCAAATATCTCTCCTTGTGAATGTTCGAACTGTGGGTCATGGCATCCAGGAATGGCCATCTCGCCAACTATCCCTGCTGCTTTGAAGCGGTACCAAGGACCAAGTGCATCAATTGCCATGCATCGCCTTCATCTCTTACCATTCTCGAGGTTGGAAGACAAGCACGACACGACTCTCCCACCATCCCCGTCATTATGAAATGAAGAACACACACGCTGTCATTGTTGCCGGATCAAAACACCCTGGGCTTCGTCCCGTCCGTGCAAGGAAACAGCTTTGGTGGACCAGATCATCATATAACCCTCCAGGCTTCCTCGAAAGTACGTTTGCGTTTCCTTTCGACCGTTTGCTGAGCCTTTTAGTCTGTTGCTCGCAGCGACGTTGTTATCATGTCGCACGTCAAGCAGACTCAGCAAACGCGTAACAATGTTGTCAAATCGACTCATGTGACCGCCCGCACCCAGCGACGAGACCAGATCGACACTCATCAGCCACTGCACAGCCGTCCCCAAACACTTGGTCGAACCGTATCAACGTGGACCGATGCAAAGTGGAGCGACATGGGCAGGACCACTCCGAAGCGTGCAGGTAATCATGCGGATACAGAGTCTCTCGGTCTCCTCAAACGCTCCCTCTCCAAGCTTCGCATCAAGGATGCCTCTTCTCCTGATTCGAAACAGAGATTGACTCAGCAGAAGCGTCAGCCTCTGCAGCCCGCTTCAAAGATCCCGCAGGCAACCGCACCATCATCGACAACGAGATTCATTGCTACTCGAACAGATCAACCTGCTTTCGTCCTGCATAGTCTCGCTCCGCCCAGCACCAAGCAAACCTACGCCTCTCACCATGGACAGCATGATACGAAAACCGCTGGACAACGCCAGCATGATGGGTACCTCCAGGCTCCGACTGCTATTCAGTACATCAGTCCCTCTAGGGTAAGGGGTGCGTCAGAAGTCAGGAAGAAAGCTATGCAGCTTGGCATCTTCAAGATTGGAGAGGCCGAACTGAAGGAACGCTACCAGTTCCTGAACGAGATAGGTGAGTCTGCTTGCTCGCAACAGCCTCGAATTCAGGCATCCCTGTACTAACTAAATGCATCTGTCTCATTCTTTGCAGGAACCGGCGAGTGGGGGAGCGTCTGGGCCGTAGAGGCTCTGCGTCCGCTCGACCACCTTCCCACATCCGCCTACCGTTCGCTTCAAGTTGTCAAGCTTACTGCCTCTGGCACCTACACGGTCGACAACAGCTCAAGCTTCCGCCCTCTCGCCATCAAGCTTTGTAAGCGAGAGACCAAGCACTCCGCTGCCGCCAGGACGTCTCGCCTTTGGAACGAGTTCAAGGTCTTGCGCACCTTGATGGATCAGCTTCCACGCGCAGAGCAGGTTAATGCGGACAGTCCCAATTGTCGGGTCCGCAATGATCGCACTGGCTGGCACCCGAATGTCGTCAATTTTTACGAGTTTCTCCTCACACCAAGCCTGGCTATGCTTGTCATGCCAAAGTTCGATGAGTCAATGAAGGTCTGTCTCGGTGATACGTTGTGCCGCAACTACTTCCAGCAGCTCCTCTCCGCCGTCCACTGGCTACACCAGCACTGTGTGTGCCACAACGATATCAAGGTTGACAATCTTTGCGTGACTTACGACACCTCAGGTCTAGGTCGCGATACCGTGACGCTCTTCGACTTCGGCTTCGCCAATCGCTACGATCCTGCTGATGAAGACGCCTTCATGTCTCGAGACAATTGGGGCACACCCGAGTATCTCTCTCCCGAGCGATGTCGCAGCACCCTGCATGACGAGCGAAAGTCTGACATTTGGGCTCTTGGCATTACGTTCTTCGAGATGCTTACCGGTCGTACACCATTCGAGCATCACGAAGAGAAGTTCGACACTAACGAAAAGTACGAGATCTACTACAGTCGTGCTGAACGTGGCACCTGGCTCGGTACGTGGGATATGTCGTCCGAGATGGAGGATCTGATTCGAAAGATGCTTCGTAAGGATCCGAAAGAACGTATCGATGCCGCTGGTGGACTTCTTCATTCTCAGTTCGATCCTATGAATATCGCTGGTTGCGACTCGTTCGATGAATTGCTCCAGATGTCCTACGAAGACGAGAGGCTGCAACGTGCTGTTCAGTCCAAAGTATCTGAGCCGGAGCCTCGGCCTTTGCAAGACCAGTTCGACGACAGCGATGCCATGATCGAGGAGCTCGTCGCACAGACTCAGCATCACGAGCACCATTTCGAGCCAGAGCCTGTGTTTCACAATGCAAGCGAGCCAGCCTCAATGCTTGCCTCGCCTGGCGTCTCTCGTGCTGTCGTTGCTACACATCTTCCACACGCTCCAGGGTCGCCGTCGCTTTCGCAAGTCGGCATGGACTCTCGGCTGACTGACCTCATGTGCGTCAGTCCGCCCTGGCGAGGACCGCAGCCTCCACGACAGGGCACGCCCATTCCTTCGGCTCAACGCAATCGAATCTTGCACCAGAGCCTACACGAAGCGGTAGGAGAGGAGCACGCTGACGAGGACAGCGACGAAGCTTCAATGAGCGATCACCTTCCTGTCGCCATCAGTCGAGTCTCAAGAGCAAGCATCACCAAGCCTGTTCTCGTTCCTTTCACCAAGCAATCGCCTTTCCGTCTTCGACTTGGTGAGCGACCTCCCAGCGGACAAGTAGCGCACCAGGCCGGAGAGCAAATGGCTTCTACACCCATCTCTGCACCTGCTGTCATCGCTCCACGCCCATCCGCTCCGATCTTGTGCCCAACTTCGCTCCCGCCCAGCAGCCAAGACAAGCCAAAGCCTGTCTCTCAAGCACCGAAGCTGGACACCACTACTGCGGCCAAAGGCAACGTCGTCGCTTCACTCGCAAAGAAGTTCGACGCATCCAACTTCCTCGCTCGTCCCCCAGCTCACGTCACCGCTCTTGCAGGTCATACCGGCCTTGGTCTTACCGTTCGAGGTCGACCTTTGGCTAAGATGGGTCACGGTCACCGTCGGTCCAAGTCATACACTCTTACTAGCTCACACAATGAGCAGCAGGGTGGAGTGCGTCATTCTGTGCGCCGATCGACCGGCTCGATCGTCCACATTCCTTCGCCGGAGGAAGGCGTCCCGCAGTGCGCACGCCGACTTTTCGCTTCTGCAGTCGAGACTGAAGCCTCAGAGCCTACCACTCAGAGGGATATCGATAGTGCTACAGACATCGGCTCTTCCCGTTCGGACACCAAGAACGCTGGCGATCACCACCACCACCACTCACAGCAACAACTTCAACAGCCTTTGCACTCCGTCCTCGCAGGCGACACCGCCCCTCCTCCGTCTTCGCACAACCCCAACCTCGAATCAAACAAACGTCAACGCTCACCCACAAAGCTTTTCACCAACACACCTTCCCTCTCATCCCTCGGCGAAGAAGTCATCTTTAAAAAGCTCAAGCGGATGGCGAGCCTCGCTGGGATGCTGACAAAGATGATCGACGAGACGAAATCGACCATTCTTTCGCCTGGAAGGGCTGATATGAAGACGCCGATTAGGAGGAGGGGAAGTGTAGGGAGCGGTAGTACGAGTGGGCTGGATATCAGTCCGGGGCTGTTGGAGACGCCACGTGACGATGCCCTCGAGCAGTCAGAAGGCGAAGGAGAAGGGGGAGGCAATGGAGACATATCGCTCGTCTCCGCAGCCTACAGCTTGGATTTGAGCGGATCGGCTAGACCACCGCACACCACGACGAAAACGCTTTCGACGGCTACGCAAGCTTCGTCGATCCCTCCCTCACCAGCGCAGGTAGAGACTATGTATTCCTCCTTCCTTCTCTCGCAGAACGTCCATAAGAGTGGGTCTGGATTTTTGTCGCCTTCCACCCAGCCTCCATTCCCTTCCTCAGCTTCTTCTGCTGCTGCCGCTGCTGGTACCGGTGGGGTGGGTGCGAGCACGAAGCACAGGTCGCTAGCAACGCTCTTTGCCCCACTCAAAGACAGCTCGAGAGGCGGCGGGGTGGGGAGTGACGGTCTTGCCACGCCCTGTGCCACCGTCGTCGGTATACGCAGAGGAGAAGCGGGAGAAGATGTTCGCGCAACGCCCATGCACATCGCCACGCCAGCGCCAGCAACGGCGTCAAAGCTCACTGCTTCACCTCTGAAGTCCGCCGCTCAGCGAAGTGCGGGTAAAGCGGGCAAATTGGCTCGGTTGTTCCGGAAGCAAGGTTGACAACGTCCTCTTTTGCTACTCTGCTCTGCGCTGCCGATGCTTACCCTCTTGGTCTTCGTTTCGGTTTTTCGAGTTCTTGTTCCTACACGGCCGCTCTCTGCGGGATTTCACGTTCTTTATCTTGTTCCATATTGGGCTCTTTCGCTTCGGTTTCACAGCTTTTCTTGCTTCAAGTTTCGCTCGTCTTCTATCCGCTCTTTTCACCGATGAAAGAGACGACTCACGTTCTTTGTCGATTCCATCTGTTCCATGTTGATATTTCTTTATCCTTCACATTCGTTTATCGTCAATCGAAAGGTCTGCTTCGCAAATTTAGGTGAAATTGAATCGCTTTTCTCCTACAGTGACATAAACGGTGAAGGATCTACAGAGGCATCGGTGAAGGAGATTCAAATGTCGAAACCCATCTCATTCGGTTCGAGATCGAGTAAGAGATTGCCCAGATTGAGCGCTCGCATCGTTTCTTCGGTCAAGCAGTAAGTTTCATCGATTTCTCCAATCAGGTCTTCTTCCTCGTCCACTTCCGCTTCTACTTCCTGTCGTCGCGCTGCTTCTTTGGTGATAGGCATCTGTTCGTTCTCTCCCTCTTGCCATCCTACTAAATCGCCGCCTTCGCAGTGCTCCTCTTTGACCTTTGCCTTACCTTTGCCCGAAGCATTTTGGTCAAAGTATCGCCTTCCTCCAGTATCCCGATGCAAGTGCTTTAATGTCTCCAACATCGACATGAGATGAAGCGTAAGCGTAATCATGAAAGTGTTGTACCCATAGACGTTGGAGTAGCGTGGTCGATGGGGAGAGCAGAAGAAGTGGCAGGCTTTCCAGAGCGAATCGACCATCTTTTGGGCTGATGAGGCGGTAATTTCACCCTCTTCTCCTTCTTCGCCTTCTTCGGATGCATCGTCGCCGTCTTCGGTGGTGCCGTCGAAGAGGATCATATCGTTGTGAGCTGCTTCTTGGTCTACTGGCTGCTGTGTGACAGTGCTCGTGGTTGGAGAGAGGTTTAATGTCGTTTGAGAGGCGGCAGAGAACGGTGGCGACTGTATGGCGCTTGTTGTTCCTGTTGCAGCTGTGAGGTCCAACCTGCGAGGGGCGTGGGTAGGGTTGCGTCTGACTCCGTCCGCAGCCTCTGTGGAAGCCTTCCGCTTCAAAGCCTTGCCTGCGGTCGTATTGACTTGCTGTTCTCCCTCGCGCGAGCTAGAGGGCAGGGTATTTGTGATAGGCGCAAGCGCACGTTCGGGTTCTGGACGATCTCGTCGCTCATGTTCGGAATCGGAAGATACGACCATGACGGTGCGTTCGCTTCCTGCGTCGCTGAACTTATCGTCGTCGCTCGAGTCAAGTTCGTATGGAGCGGCAGCACTACCATCACCTTGCACCATACTGCGTCTAGGAGTGGACCAAGCAAGTGTGTTCGACCCTGTTGGAGTAGTAGGCTCCCCTGAGGATAGATTGTTGGCGCGTGGCGGCCCGGCAATAGATCCTGTGAATGTACCATTGTCTCTGGGTGTCGCCTCGCTTGGGTCAGCCTTCCTCACAGCATCGTAGGATGTTTCAATGCAGCTGCCCCGAGCCCGGCTTTCGCTGGCTTTCGAATTATCCCCAAATGCAGCTCTTTCAGAGACATTGCAGAACTTTTTGCGCAAAATGGTGCAAGCGGTTCTCATGAAGTCGACGGTGCTGCTGTCTCGGTCCGTGCAAGTCCTTCTGGCGACTTTTGCCCAAGGAAGACGTCCCGTAAGCAGATGGACTTCAGACACCAGAGAAGGCCCTCTGGATGCGGCCTTCGCACCGTTAAGACTGTCCCCTTGCTGATCGAGTCCCGGATGATACGACGCAATTTTACGCGACCCCTGCCGCAAGTACTTGACAAAGCCATGAAAGATGGCAATGTAGTGTTGACCCTCTCTGACAACAGCGTCCTCTTGACCTGATGCATCAGTCAAAGCAAGTTGTTGAAGGAAGTGATGATTTGCCGAGCCGATTCTCTCGAGCACTTGTGGGAAGGTGAAATCTTTGAAGGTCGAAGATGCAGCTTCTGAACAGTGTGTCTGAGAGTTCGTCACAGTCGGCTGCAGAGCTGAGCTCGCAGGTGCACTAGCGGCAGTCGGAGCCGTGGGTGCTATCGTCCTCATGGTAGCGGATTGTGATACACCGCCAGTCGTCGCCCTCCATCGGCTCATCTCAATACGCTGACTTGGCGTTTGCTGCGCAGTCAGACTGCTGAGTTCGCTTTCAAAGTCGGAAGCGGCGTCATCATTATTGGGATCATCTTCCTCTTCGTCATCTTCCAGTCCGGTTTCTGGATTCATGTTCGTGTCCAACGACGGCGTGTCGGTTTCGTTCCAGCTCACCGCCCGATACAGGTAGCCCAGTACTCTGCTGCTGGAGTAGACAAGCTTGCCTGGCCTCTTCTCTCCCTGCGCCATAAAATCCGGTACGATCGGATCGGCAAGATGCGGAAGCTGGGCGCGAGTCACGGCGACTCCGGTCTTACGAAAATCAGTGGCCTGCGAATGCAACTTGGCTAACTCTTTACATCGATAGTCTTCTGAGCCCGAGTCGCTTGCGTCAGCGATGCGAAGGTGAAGGTGGGATACCAGGCCAATGAAGTCATTAAGCATAAAGTCGGCGAAAAAGCTCGCGAGATCGTGAGGATGGCAATCGCGATCAAGCTCTTGGGCTTTCGTTTTGGCATGAAAGTTGATGCGTGGCTGTAGCGAGGTCGGGAAGAGCCGCTCATCTTCGTAAACTGTGTAAAGGTCGCCATCAAGGTCGCCACCGCCTAGCCTGCGGGGCAGAGGCTGCTCGCGGCTGCGCGTGCTGAATACGACGACATTTCGAAGCTGCAGAAGTTGATGACCCGGTGGAGGTCTGACGCATGTCACCATGGCGACATCTGACGGATCGATCGTCGGACTGCGTCCAATGAGCTTTCGGCCGGTCAGAATCCTGCGAGCGACCTTGCCGGATTCTACTGTTTCTTCCTGAACGAAAATTTCACCCTCCTTGAGGATCCCGAACTCGTCAGCGACACCAAGGAGCGTGACGCCTTTCACAGGTATACGCGCCTTCCTCTTCATGTCACCGAGTGCCGCAGCTGTCACTGCCTTTGCGATGATCAGAAAGAAGCTTTCGCTGTGAATTGAAGCCGCACCAAGGCCGAGTTTGTGGATCTTTTCGAAGAGCACACGGAGATTACAACCCGTACCAAAGCCGTAAGCGGAGCAAAGTCTTGCGGTCTCATTGAACTTGGTGCGGGCTCTCCCTATCTGAGAGATGGCTTCTGCCTGGATTTCAAGAAAGGCTTGAGGTGGGACATCACGATCGTCGAGAGCATTGATCAAAGGCCTGTTGAGTCGCGCTGGTAGGCTTCGTGACGACGAATTTGCGACCTCAAGATCTTGGTGATTGGAACGAAACTTGTACATACTCGGACGCAGAACGAGCTTTTTTCCAAGGAGCCGAGGATCCACTGCGAGCATCCCTTTGTTTCCACCAAGACGAATCTGGATTGCTGATGGTGCGGATGCCCGAAGCAATTTGCGCTTCCGTTGCTCACCGTGAATTGCAACGAATTTTTCCCATACCTCAGCCATAAGTTCGGTCGATATTGAGCCAACTCCGTCCGTGCTGACGATATTTGTTGAGGTACGTTCGTCCCGCATAAAGCTTGTGTAAGCAGTCGGCACTCTGATAGTGCAAGCTGTTGCGCTGAAGGCTTGAGACAACCTCGCTCCGTACAAGGCTGGCGATCTCTTCACCTCCGTAAAGTCACCGAGACTTCCGCGAATAACATTGGCATCGATCCAGCGACCCTTTTTGTCCTGGAACGGCGTGACAAACCAAATCGTGTGTGTACTCATAGAAGATGATGACCACGCCAACATCTGCCAATTGCGTCCCGCGACGCGAAGTCCGTACTTGAGAATGTTGAGAACCCGACCGTGGATGTAGTCTTGGCTCTCATCAAAGCCATAATTTGCCTTGATCTTGGTGACACTCTCACGATCCTCGTTGGTGAACATGACTCTGGCGAAATGATGCCAATGTTCCGGATACTCTCTAATTACTCGATTTGAGACATGATATTGCGGTCCAGATAGGAGAATGCGCGTAGGGGTAACGTCAATGTGAAGCATTTGCGACATGTAGTCATCTCCGCTTTGAGGTAGGGTGTCGTGGAAGGAGACGAGACCATCCGAGTAGTTGGCAACAGCTTCAGCCTTAGCCTCGTCCCAAAGGCGTGTGGTGTGTTTAAGCACCCGCTCTTCATCTGAACTCTTCTCCTGACGAACCTCCAGCTTGGGAATCAGATTCTTTAAAGTAAGCAGGAGCAGTGATTCGTTGCCTCGATCGATCATCCTATCCATCCAGGGGTTGATCTTCTTTAAAGCGGATAAGTTTAGGAGCTCGTTCCGCAGCAATGACTCGCGTAGGAATGCTAACTCGATGTCCAACTTTTCGCTTCGTATGAAAAAGTTGCGTAGAAGTTTGCCATGTGAGTCTGGATCCATTTGAAAGTCCTGCAAGTCAATTCGAGATGCGCCGGCTAGCAAGCTGTCTAGATCGGTGTAAAGTCGCTTTGCTGCATCGGCAGCGTGTTTATCCGTGCCAAAGGCAATATGAATTACTTTACGTGGGAGCATGAAGTTGTGCTCTGAGTCAGGCGGAGCCAAAAGTCCTTCAAGTTGAGGGTTTTGCTTGAGTTCGAAAAGAAAGACAGCGCTTCTCGGATCGTTAGCGTATGATTCGGGTGTCATCAACTCGCCGCCGTATACACGGACATCTCGAGGCAGGAAGGACAGCGAGCACCCCTCGAAATGGATGTGAATGACAGCGCTTTCGTCTACCATGAGGAGATAACGGCCAGTGAAGCTATGGGTATAGCTGAGGCGAGAAGGGGATGAAAAGTGGCCTATCTGAGCCGTACCGAAGAGGTAGGCTTGCTGAGGCTTTCGACGACTGGCGGAAGGCTGCTTGTCTGTGGCGTTCTCGGCAATTGCGCGCGTGAATGCTCTTGAAGGTTCACTTCTACCTTTGTCAATCCTGAGGCGATGCTTCAGAACGAATGGCTGAACTTGAGCATACTCGATGAACCATGCGGCCACCTTTTCAGTAGCGAAAGTGATAATGCCAAAATCCCCTCTTCCTTGTCGGACCTCGATGCGCTTGAAGTAGAACCCCTTGTCCTTTGGCACGGACGCCGTCGAAGTAGCTGCGGATCGTTTCTGCGCTGAATCGTATGCTGCTTGTAGTGGTAAGACGAAATGCTTCTCTCTTGAAACGACGGCATAAATGAAGCTCTCGATGCCGGAGCTTTCCAGGAAGGGCGGGATGTTCCCCACGGAGACTTCCATGGCTGTTCTGGTGCCGTGGAATTCTTAACTCTGCCACTTCATGTTTGTCTGGAGAAGCCAGACAAAGTCCCGATGGCGAAGATAGCGATAAAGTGCTGAAGAACCAGCGAGATGGAATACAAATCAGGAAGCGAAGGTAGAAGGGTTGAGCAAAGAAGATAGCAAGAGGGAAAAGCCAAAGTCATCACCCCATCAGAAGACGCAAGAAGATGAAATCCTCGAAGAAAGTCCCACTGTGCGAGTCAACAGTACCAATGTGGACCCAAAGGTGCCTATTATAGACCTAGGGTACTGGAATGAAAGAACGGGCGACAATGATGAGGATCGAGGCAGCATTGGTGGCTTGGGCCTCTCCCTTTGTGCGTGGGCTGATGCAGCCACGACATGATGGTCATTGTTTGGTCATGCGAGATGCACGCGGTGCAGCTCTGCATCGTTGCAGCGACCTTCAAAGGGCAGTCGAGTACCAGGGCTGCTAACGACGCTGATGAGGGGCTGCGAAACTTCGGCGCGGTGCTGAGCGAAGGCTTATCAAAGGTCCGTGGTTGTCAAAAGCAGACTCACAGCGGTGACGGTTAGGCCAGCAAAGAGTGCAGACATCTCCTGAACCGAGACGGAGCACGTCGAGGCGGTGTGGGTTCAATAAAAGGCCGCAGAAACCATGCGTGGAGTGAGTGGGACAAAGGGAGACTGCTATAGTCCCAACGCAGACTGTCATGCGGAACCTAAATTTTATTCGGTCAGACGGATATACAAGCTACTTCGAAGACTGCTGCGTCAAAGTGAATCAAAGACGAGCACGGTCGGGCACAGGTGCAGGGCTTCCAGCGCCGTAGTCTTGGTCTCGCGAGTCATTGCCTTCGCGCTGGTGCTCGGCGGCAGTGACCTTGTCATCTACTGGCGCAGAGGGTGCAGGAGTGCCGTAGATCTTGGAACGCTCGTGGGAGATGAGTGTGGAAACCTTGAGAGCACGGTCGAGGTCGCCTTTGATCTTGATCTGTTTTCGACGTATCACAAAGGCGTAGCAAGGCCGAAGGGCGTAAATTGTGGTCAGCTTCATACTGCAAGTAATCACATCATTCACAGAGTGCGTCTGTCCTCGGCAAATGCAGGCGTAGTACAGATTGGAATCGACTGAAAAGCCGAAGGCTACTTACCCTTCCTTCATTGTAAAGCTTCTGAGCGTGGACCTTGCCGGTAGCGAGCTCGATAAAGTCACGGTCCCTGAGCTCGATGACAACATCCGCCTTGCGCTTACGACCAAGCACAGTCTTGGGTGGCTGACCACGGCCGATGACGCCCTTGCTCTTCATATCGGCGTACCACATTGCAGGGCGAAGAGCACCTCCGGAAGTGCTGACCTTGCCATCGACAGGCTTCGTGCGAGGGTTGGAAGGGTCGATTGCGGCGGATGGGTGGACGATGAAGAGATAGATGCTCTGCAAAGATCGTAGGAGACGCTTGCGGGAAGGGAAACCCTCGGGTGGATTAGCAAGGAGCTGTGCAGTGAGAGCAAAGACTTTGCTCGCCTCGAAGCCTGGGCAGTCGAGGTCCTCTTGAGAATTGAGGGCCTTGTCGGCCTCGACCTTCATGCGCTCGTCAGCTTTGGCGGGATCAGACATGGTGGTGGAGCAAGATGGCTGGAGATAATGCTGATCTGTTGAGATACTGGATCGGCGTTGTCGAAGAGTGGGGAGCAAAGGATAGAACGTCCGAGATGATGGATGGCAAAGATTGACGTGCAACAGGTGCAGATCTATTCGCACCACAGCGTTCCAAGTGCGGGGAAGTTGTGTGAGCGTGGTGGTCACCGTGCACCAAATTGGCAACGGTTGGCTAAAGCAAGTTTGAGTCTTCAAGCTGGATCGGCAGCAGGCTGCAGCGTTGCAAGCCTAATCTCCTTTGGTGGAGGAAGGCACGGATCCAGTCAAGTCCAGCTATTTTGCCCGATTCAAGCCTCTATGCACCTGAAGCTTGATGCGAGCAGCGTGCATGAACTGTCTCGTCTCGCAAGGGAACGCGAAACGAGCGTGAAATCTGGTCTGCGCAAAACAAGCACTGTTATATCTGGATGGTCAACAAATGATTGGAGTTGCCAAAATCAATCGAAGCGCGCCAAAAATGATTCGGCGTTCAGGGTCCAATTTGGTGCGTGCGCAATTGAGCGGCAGGCTCTTGCAGCTTCGCTTGCACAGACAGCTGAGGTGCAGATGTGTGCACTTTTAGCTTTCTCTCTCGACGGTGTCAGAGCAGAGACTGCGAGTACGATGTGTGGGGTTGTGCTTTTCCTTTGGCCAGGGTCTTCTGCACCCTGAAAGATCTGCTTGTGAGCGTGTGACCATGAGCAGATAAGAGACAAAATGACCAGAGAGAGAGAGACAAGCAAAGTGAATCTCTGCCGTGTGACCTTGTAGCAAGTTGTACCGTATTCAGACGAGCCTGTTCCTCCTCCTTTCGAGCTCAGCGTCGAGCTGAGCTGAGCTGAGTCTCGCAACCATCTTCGCAATTGGCGTGCTCAACTGTTCGAGCCATCAAGGCTAGTCCATCTTTTGCGCGCATGCGCGTCTTACTTGATACTAAGCCTATCCTCTCCGCTCGAGCGTCCTGTTCATATCCTAGCGGACGCCTTGAGCTGACGATCGCGTGGCATGTCTGCCCTTGCTCGGCATCCTTAGCATGATCAAGATTGAGCTCAGTAGCGTGATATCGCTCACAGAGCAAAGCCAGCTAGACCATGTCGAGCACTTCTAGCCTGGCTTCGCATGGTCTGTGTCGTTTCGGAAGTAGTGCTTGCAGCCCGCAGTATCACTAAACCCTTGCCTGATAAGCCGCCGCACAGGCCAGCCTCGCCTGCTCATACATGGCCTTTCCTCATCTCGACGTTCAGGCTGTCCTCTTCCCTCGCCCGCCTTGCCTCCTCACAACTCTCCGCCATTAGTATCCACCATCTCGATCATTTTTTCTTCATCATTGCTATCAAAGACAGATGCTTTGTAGCTACTCTTACTACTTCTCGCAATCTTCCTCGCCAACCGTAGAGATCCAGTCTGCCTCGTCCCGTCCCCGCGACACTCCAAGTCCCTCCAGCGAAGCAGCTGTCGATCCAGTTGCGTCAACCTCGACTCTTGATCGTACCGCTGACTTCGTCAGCTCTGCTGGAACAACGATCTCCGACTGGTCATCCTCCCTCGCGTCCACGATCGGCTCTGCTGTACCTTGTTCGGTGACAACGCTCTTCAACAACAGATCGCAAGACAAGAGCGAGACCTCTGCGTCCTATCTGCAAAGCGTCTATTCTGGGCTACCGACATCCGCAGTGACATCTTGGTTCGCATCTTCTACCTCTGACTCTAGCCCAATCCAGCCACACAACGAGCGCGTACCGCAAAGGTCGCCTCATCTTCCACTGCAGCAGCAGCATCCAGCTCGAACAGACCCTACAACAGGCCGTACTACCTTCACATTTGTCCTTTTCGGAACGGCATCAAGCGCTGCTATCTATTTTCTATTGCGCAACAAGCGAAGTATGAACCGTCTTCAAAGTGCAAAGAATCTTGCCTTCAGGGATGCCCGTGCCTGGCGCCGGGTCGCCCTTGACTTTGCCAGAATCAACGCCCTATCGGCCAGCCGCGTCCAGAAGCTTGTCGCGGCTTCCCTTCGCGACGGTCAGGCAGGCAGCGACATCGGTCGACAGATCGAACGCGAGTTGGAAGAAGCCAGTCGGGTCGTGGCTCAGCGACGTAACTGGATTCTGGACCAAGACGCCAAAGACGCCAAAGACGCCGAGTCATCCTCATATTCCGGCAAGAAGCCAGTTGCCGATAGCAACTGGACAGAGGTCTTCGATCTGGACCGCACGGGATTCTTCTTTGGATCCCGTTCAGGTCGACGAGACTCTGGCCTCGGTGCATACGGCCGATGGGAGCCCAAGCATGCCTCTCGCCATGACGACGTATCGTCCGCGTCAACCGACGGCCTCGCTTTCAAAGCCAAAGAGGCATGGACCCGTTCTACGCCTCAAGCTGCTGAAAATGGTGCTGACGCTGCTGCTGACGCTGCTTCTCCAGCGACTAAGCGTAGTGCTCAGCTCAAGTGGCAAAGGGCAGCCGGGCTCTCGGCTTCAGCTGTAAACGACGCTCCCGCTGCCACCAGTGACAGTCCAGTCAAGAATGTTGCAGGCAAGAAGTCTTCTCCTGTTGAGATCGAGCAACGCAATGTTGTCCGAGAGGATTGGATCGGTGACGTAGATCGTGCCATGCGCCAACGTGATCTCAAGACGTCTGCCGGTGCGCAAGGAAACTCTGATCAGGCTGCAGTCGAGGCTTTTGCTCGGTACGACACTGCGCCATCCGTCGATTACACCACCGGCGTCTCGCTCAGTGAACAGGAAGCCGCTGCTGCCGAGGAAGACTATCATCTGCTTCCCGTGTCCGACCTTAACATTGCTACAGGCGGACAACTGCGTGACGGGCCCGAGAATGCGCTCAAAGCCATCAGGTCGTCACGAAGTGCTATCAAGACCAAGATGGGGCCAGCACAGGTCAAAACCACTGTGACTAGTCCAGCTCAGTACTCGTATCCGATCTCAGATCAATTCCGTGATTTGGAGGACGTCTTCGTCGCAGCCTGGGACGACAACTTTGCGGGTCTCTCCAACTCTGCTCCTGCCGAGTCTGTCACTCCTAAACAGGCAGCCAAGGACGTGCCGAAAGCTAAGGCTGGCCCAAACAGTGCTCTTTTCGACAGGTTGCGAGCTCAGAGCACCAAGACCAAGTCGGATTCTAAGCTTTCAAACGACCAGATCACCGAGGTCATGGCTGAACTCATGTTTAAGGGTCATGGTTCAGATGCAGCAGCTTCATCCACAAAGAAGCCAGACACTATTTCTACCACGAACGAGGCGTCAGAGCTGGTCAAGCGACTCGAGATCAAGGAGACCGAGCTCTCTGACCACAAGAAGGCGGTTCGCGAGCTATCGGAGCGTCTGGATTCGATGCAAGAGATGTGCCACGATCTGACCGATGAGGCGCAGAAAAGGGACAAGACGCACCGGATCCAAATCGAGCAGCTCGAGCAGAAAGTTGGGCTCTTCACTGTTTGGGCCGAGGAGATGCAGCGACGACTTGGTCTTGAGACCCCGCCTTTCTTTGCTTCTCTTCGCACACCCATCAAGCGTGACTGAAAGATAGAGACACTACCATGGTACCGTGCTTTGGAGTTGCTGTTGTTGCCATCGTCCATCCACTTTCACCCTCTGTATCCTCACCGTGCAGTAATCACAACTCTTTCACACAAATATGCTCGGCGCACCTACATCAGTCTCCTCAGATTGCCCGTGAAAAGAGTGCATCATCGTTGATATGAAGCTAAATCATCATCATCATCTTCGTCGCGACGCATGCTGACAGTGACGCCGCTTGTGTTGGCTTCGTAGTCATCCTCCTCTTCCTCGTCGTGTCTGTTGAGATAGTGATCACCGGCTCCACCGAACCCTCTTGTCCCTGTGCCTGTCGGGTTGGCGAGCGGTGTGCTGAAGTCGTCCTCGGTAAAGTTCGTGTTGTTGGCCGGCGTCACTGGATTCGACGGTGGTGCACCAATGCGTGGAGTCTTGAATTGATCTTCTGAGAAATCCTCCTCTTCTTCATCCTCGTGTGCTGACA
This sequence comes from Pseudozyma sp. M118-08B, assembly GCA_037039655.1. Classification (NCBI taxonomy): domain Eukaryota; kingdom Fungi; phylum Basidiomycota; class Ustilaginomycetes; order Ustilaginales; family Ustilaginaceae; genus Pseudozyma; species Pseudozyma sp. M118-08B. Next base: position 21,946 of record JAXQGJ010000012.1, on the reverse strand, counting down.
GCTCTGGTGGGACCTTGGGCAGGTCTTGCGGTTTTGGAATGCGATGCAGGAGACCGTAGCCAACACCGCATCCCAGTAGACCTTCTCCTCCCCACTCGCGATTTGGCACAATGATGACTTCTCTTGTATGATCGTAGTCCGAGTTGTATACGTACAGCCGTAATGCGCGGTCTGTATGTGCCTCGACAAGCTCGTAAAAGTCTCCTTCCGCTTGCAGGACTCCGCCGGGCCAGCCGATTACAAAGTCACCAAAGGGTACAAGACCTGCAGACTCGGCCGGCGATCCTTCGAGAATCTCCAAGATATGCCAAACGTGTGAAAGTGCTTGCGACGGATTGCACAGCCGTAACGACAATCCAAGCAGAGATGGTTGTGATGTCGCTTCTGAGCTGGTTCCGTTGATGCTAGATGTGCTTGGCTGTGCCGACCATTGGCGAGAAGGCACGAGTGGGACTTGACGTAGTTGTTGTCGTTTCGAGTTCCATACGTTCAAGATGACTTGTGTACCTTCGCGCTCTTCAAGACTCTTCCATGCTCCAAGACCAGTCGTGTCGCCAGCTCCATCGACGTCTTTGGTTGGGTCCAGGGCTACACCGTCAATGCCGACGCAAAAGTCGAAGAAGGGTTCGATGCCAGCATGGTGTGCGGGTGATCCGGCTGCCACTCGGACGACGTGGTAGCCTTGTCGTGGCGCTTCGTCCGAGTCGTCGACGCGTAGACGTGATTCGGAAGCTCCCATCCTTGACCAGCCAGCTAGTGCTTTGGGAGTCTTTGCGGCTTGGAAAGCGTCCTATTAAGAAATGAGGCAAGCGTCGAGATTGTCTGATGAGCACGATGCACGGCTGTTCCCAGCGATCAGTCACTGCTCGGTCTCTCTGCGAATATGAGTCGATGGAGTGAAGGAAGTAGCTGTGTATGTTCGCCAGGCTGGATCCACGATGGTGTCACAGACCCTTTTGATGAAAGGGTGCGCTGGAAGGACAGAGGCATGTGTGCCTGAGACAGGTGGTCCGACCGCTTCTAGGTGCATTTCCGCCCACTTCAAGGTTCTGCCGTTCTGCTGGCCCTTTTTATTTTCGCAGCGTCACGTGAAGCCAGAAAGTCGGCGAAATTGGTGTCGTTGCGCAGATCAACCATCTTCCATCCAAGGCTTCTCATTTCGTGCATCTCCACTTTCTTTCACACATCATCATCATCATCATCATCATCATCATCATCATTACCAACCTCACGCTCGCTGTCTCACTGTCCCTACATTCTCACCAACAGGTGCATGACGACACTCGTTTCAGCTCGAGTTGACATTTTAGACTAGGGAGTCAGCTGGCTAGCCGATACGCGGCCCAACGCCGGCCATGGCGGACTCCAATCCTGTTCCTGATGCCCAGGACATTCAGCGACGTATACTAGCTGCTGCTGATGTCGCCGAAGCTCGCCATGCTTCAGACGACGCCCATATGCAAGACGCAACAGTAGCGGCCGGCGCACCTTCCAACATTGGCGTAGATGCAACAGCTGGTCTGCCGAAGGCTACCACCCTCGACATTCGGCTTCCACCCCATATTTCCACAGATCAGCTCGCCTTGGCTTTGACTACGCTCATCTCGCCTGAGTTTGGCGCAACTATCAACGCGGAGCGATTGCAGTCTCCTGATCCCGACCTTGTCCTCCACCTTTATGACATCGCCCTGCAGTCTCTCGGCTGGAAGCAGCAGATTTCATCATTACAGCCAGTGCTGCAACAGACTGAAGCCTTTCTGACGACGGCTCGCGAGCGCAGCCAAGAGCTCGAGCATGTGCTCGAAAAGCAGAGGACCAGTGCGCTTGAGGCTTCCCGACTGAAGGACAGCTTGCAAACCGAGGTGATTAATCTGCAGAACCAAGTCGGTACACTCCAAACTTCGCTCGAGAACGAGAAGAGGGAGAACACAGCAGCCAACGAGCGAAGCGCCGAGCTCGCCACGGAGCTTTCTGCCTCTCAAACTCAGACTGCTACGCTCAAATCCGAACTCGAAAGCGAACGACGTGCTAAGGAACTCGTCTCTAGCGAAAAGGATCGCCTCGCTGCCGAGCTCGTTGGCGTTAGTGCCCAACTCACCACTCTCAAGAGCTCTACCGAGAGCGGAGTCCGACAAGCTGCCGAGGTGCGTGGCAGGCTCGACCAGGCTGAACAGGAGAAGCGAGACCTCCTCGCAAGCCTCCAGCGTGAGCGCGAGGAGAGTACCCGCAAAGCCGAAGAGATCGACGCACTGCTTACTCGCAACCGAGACGCTCGACAGGAGATCTCCCGCCTTTCCACAGCTGTTCAAGAATCGCGAAGTCAAGAAAACATCGCCAAGTTCAAGCTGCAGGGTCTGGAGCAAGAGATTCAGCTCACCAAGAAGGATGCCGAATGGGCCCACGATCAGCTTCTCAAGCTCAATGAAAGCTCGGCTACCTTCCGTGCAGCTAAGCGTGCAGAATTGAGCCGTGTCCAGGCTGATCTCGACAACGCTCGTCAAGAGGCCACCTCCGCTCGCTCCAAGGTCGAAGCACTGCAGACCGCCTACAACGAGGCCAGTACCAAGCTCAGTAAGACTTCCGAAAAGGTTGCAGAGCTTCAGAGTCGTCTTGCCACTCAAGAAGACTCCTTCCGCTCAGAGGTAAGCAGCCAGAGTCAGCTGGTCAAGCTGCTCGAGAGGCGGGCAGAGCATTCGACGTCACGCATCCAGGAGCTCGAGGAGCAATGGGAGGATGTGTTGGAGCAGTGCCGCGCACGAGAAGAGGCTGCTTGGGCCGAAACTCAGAAGGAGGCCCAGCTGCGTGAGGCTCTAGAGACTCAGAACCGCGAGCTGTCGGACGCTCTTGACCGTCTAGCCGAAGGCGTCGGTATCGGACAAGGCCAACGCGAGAATGGCGACAGCTTCCTCGATCAGACCCTTGACGCTATGAGCGACGCAGGTCACGACTTTGACGCTCGCAGCACTGCATCGACGCCTCGCCGCGTCGGTCTCATGGGCACCGCATCCTCGTTTAACAACGGCTTCGGCATCTCACCTACCGCCGAGATTGCCAACCGCGTCCGCAAGTCGGGCAAGAGCTTCAGCCAGATTTACATGGAACTTGCAAAGACGCAAGAAGAGCTTCGCCGAGAACGTCTCGAGACCTCTCGTCTTGCATCCGTCCTAGCCGAGGTGAACGAGGACTTGCAGAATGGAGCACCGCTATTGGCAGCACAACGCGAAGAGACGGAACGCCTAGCTGCTGACCTCGACGAGATGGTCGCCCAAGTCGCAACCGCTTCACAGGAGAGGGACGCAGTGCAAGCGGAAGCAAGAAGCCTCAAGCTGGACGTCGAACGCATCACCCGCGAGAATGGCTTCATGGCACAGCAGCTCGCCGACTTTGGCAGACAGGTGCGCGAGCTCATGAAAGCTATCATCATCCGTGACGATCCCGAGGCCGCCGCTCGCCTCGAAGACGACGGCAGCTTGCTCGCCGAGCTCGATGCTGTTGCTCCTTTACCCGAAAGCCTGCCAGAGTCTGACACGCAAGCTGTCATCACAACTGAGCTTGTCACCTTCCGGTCCCTCACCGAGCTCTGCACACAAAATGCTCGCCTCTTGCAAGTGACACGCCAACTCGGCACCAAGATGGAGGAGGAGGAGCGCAACTACAAAGCACGTCTCGCCGAGGACCAGGATGAGGCTGTCAATGAAGCCCGCGATCTTATTGTCCGTCTCGAGGATGAAGTTCGTCAGGAACGATACAAGGTCGAAGAGGTCAGCAAAGAGCGTGATCTATTCCGTCAGCTCTGCGCTACAGGAGGCCGCAAGACCGACAGCCAAATTGATGATGCTGCAGCTGCCGGTACATCTGCGGCAGCAGCGGCTCCACTGACCAGCACCGGTCTTCCACTCGCCGAGTACGAGGCCCTGCGCTCGCGACATGAACGTCTCAAGACCGACACTGACACCGAGATCGCTCGCTATCGCGAAGAAGTCCGATCTTTGCAGGCTGAGATCAGCAAGACCACTGTAGCTTCAGCTCGCGACCAAGCCCAACGCCAGGCTGCTGAGGACAAGTATGCCAACCTCCAGAGGACTTACGAGCTCACCAAGACCGACTTGACCGAGCTGTCGAAGCGCGCAACTCAGCTGCAGGAAGGACTCGCACGCAAGGATACCGAGGCACAGACATTTGAAGAGCAGCTAATCCAGACTCGATCAAGTCTCGAGCAGTTGCGAACACAAGTGTCGAGTTTGCAAGCTGAGAAGGACATCTGGAAGTCAGCCGAGGCCAAGCTGCTCGAGGAGAATCGCGCCGTACAGATCGAGCGAAACAATCTACAAGAGCTCGTTCGATCGACCCAATCCATGCAGTCCGAACTCGAGCAGCGGGGTCACGACTCCAAGTCGCGTCTCGAACAGGATGTCAAGAGACTCGAAGAGATCAACGAGGATCTTCGCAGCCGCCTTGCTGCGGAGCAGGATCTGTACCGCCAGCTCAGTCTCCGTCGTGAGATCGAGACTAAAGATCTGCAAAGTCGCATCGACCTCTCTGGCTCCGAGCTCAGCAATGCCAGGGAAGCGCTCGCCATCGCCCGCACAAGCGCTGACCACACGCAGCTGCGTGTTGAGGACCTCACTCGCCAGCTCGAATCGACTCGTGACAAGCTTGCCATCTACGAGCGCCGTGACCAGCTCGCGCGTGATCCCGTCGCCTTCCGAGCCCAAGCTGAAGTCGAGTTGTCGAGGGAAGAGCAGCTGGAGATCGAGCTGGCCGACCTCAAGGCTGGACGTGCTTCCGCTCAGATCGAGGTGCGCAAGAGCAAGCTCGAGGTTGAGCAAGCAGCTGCAGCGGTTGCCGAGAAGGAAGCAGCGCTCACTGCGCTGATGCAAGAACACGAGCAGCTTAAGGTCTCTACTTCTTCCGAGATCGCCGCAAAGGTCGCAGAGATCGAAGGCTTGCAGCAGCAAATTGGAAGTGCCTCATCGCAACTGACCGCGATGCAGACACATCTGCATGAACTGCAAGCGCAGCTTGAGACCGAGCGCTCCGCTTTCAAGGCCGAAAAGAAGTCGCTAGAAGACGCCATCACCGAGCTTGGCACCGTTGAGGAACGAGCTCGTGCCGAGCAGGAAGATGTCAAGGGCCAGATCCGCAAGCACGTTCAAGCCGCCAAAGATGCGCAGCAGAAGCTCAACGAAGTCTCCAAGAACATCGAGACTCTGACTACTGACCTTGCAGAGGCACGCGAGCAGCTCGCAAAGGCTCGTCAAGAGGCGGGCTCTCTTCGCAGCTCCAAGGATCTCGCTGAGGCCGAATGGGGTCGCGAGAAGGCCAGCTGGGAGTCGGTGCGCAACGCTCTCGAGCGCGAGAAGACTGACTTGCAGCGCAGAATCGACGACCTGACCACGCAGAACCAGATCCTCCACACGCACTTGGAGACCATCAATGCCCAAGCCAACCAACTCCGTCAAGCTGCAGCAGCACCTTTGCCTTCTGTGGAAGTTGATATGGACTTGGAGCAGGCTGCTGAGGCGGGCGCTGCATCGACGGAAGCAGTGCCTGCAGCTACGGCGGACGTTGCAGCACCTACAAGCGAGATAGCACAGGCAGGCGAGGGCGAGCCAGTAGCGGTGACGGAACAAGCTGAGGGCATCGCAGCCGAGCCGGCAACAACTGAGACTCCCGCATCTGCCCAAGTCAAGAAGGAAGATGGCAACACGTCCGGCTCTGAACTGGCGCACTCGCTTATGAAGCGTCGCGTCGAGGAGCTGCACGAAGTCGTCAAGTTCCACCGCCGCGAAAAGGAGATTGTTGACTTGCAGATGGAGATCAACAAGCAAGAGCTCTCACGTCTTCAAAAGACCCTCGAGCATGTCAATAAGACTCTAGCCGACACCCGGAACGAGCTTGACTCTGAAAGAGCCAAGAACAGTACTTCCACCACGAGCGCTACCCAGCACGCTGAGCTGCTTGAAAAGATCAACCAGCTCAACGAACTTCGCGAGAACCACAATACGCTTCAAGAGACCGCCAGCCGCGCAGATGCCCGCGTTGCTCAACTTGAAGCCGAGCTTCGCACTGCTACCACGGAGCTCGAGCCAGTCCGTGAGCAGCTACGCAATGCTCAGATCGACCTGGAAGCATCTCAGGCCGAAGTCAACGTGTTGCGAGAGGACAGCAAGCGATGGCAAGCACGTGCTTCCTCGTTGCTTCAAATGCATGGCGCCAACGAGGAAGTGCAGAAGGCGGAACAGCAGCTAGCTGAGGCGCAGACCAAGTTGCAGGAGCAAGAGTCTGCTACCGAAGCCGTGAAGGCGGAATTGGTTACGTCCAAGGCCAACTTCGAGAAGCTGAGGGAGCAGGTGCGAAGTAGGATTGCGCTGGAGCGTAAGTCCGTTGCTGAAGCACAGGAAAAGTTGACAGCGTTGCAGAAGGAGAAGGATGAGGATGCAGCCAAGTACCAGGAGGCGATTGCAGCGCACGAAGCGAAGGTTGTGCAATTGACCTTGGAGAGGGATGCGTTGAAGCAGCAGCTCGAAAAGGCATCCGCCACTGCCGCTGCCCAGCAAGCCCAAGCTGCTGAAGGTAGCAGCGCAACAGCTGCATCCTCGAATGAAGCTGAGCAAAGCACAGGGCCTGCTGACGCCGAGACAGCCGCAGCACCTGCTGCCGACCACCAAGCCGCGATCGAGACCGCCGTCGCCGAGGCGCAGAAAAAGTTCGATGAGATTAAAGCTCAACTCGAGACTGAGAAGCAAGAGATGCAAACCGCTCGCGATAAGCATCTCCAGAAAGGTCGCGAATTCCTTCGTGACCTTCGTGCTGCTCAAGCCGAAGTCAAGCAACGCGACGAGACCATCGCTCAGCTCAAGACCGAATTCGCCGAGAACAACGCTGAAGCCATCGAAAAGGCTGCCAAAGAGCACGTTGCTGTCGGTGATCACGGTGCAGGTGGGGATGCCAATGCTGAAGTGGAAACCCTGCGTGCTCGTGTAGCTGAACTCGAAGTCAAGCTGGAAGCGGCCGAACGAAGGATTCGCGAGCTCGAAGCGCAACTCGCCACCGGCAAAGGAGCCAACGCAGACGCCGAGACGATTGCCAACCTCAAAGCAGAGCATGCTGAAGAGCTTCGCCAATTGCAATCTGAGCTCGAAGCCAAGTACGCCGCCACCACCTCCTCTTCATCTGGCGATGCTGCCGGAGCAGACGTCGAGTCCCTCGTCCAAACCCGCCTCAAAGCGCTGGAAGACGAACGGGAAACCGCCATCCGAGAAGCCATTTCGACCGCCGTCGCCGCACGCGAAGCCGAACTCAAAGCCCAATACGACGAAAACGCCAAATCGCGCTTCGAAGCCGGCAAAAACGAAGCCAATCTGAGAAACACGCTGATGATCAAACAGAAGGATAACAAGATCGCTAAGCTTACAGCCGAGATTGCTGCTTTGAAAGGAGAAGAGGTGCCCGCTGCGGCTGCGCCGTCTGGGCCATCGGCAGGGGGGGCAGCAGCGGGAGGAGCAGCGGGTGGATCGAACCTTCCCAGCCGCCCAGGCGTGTTTGGCGCACGAGGCGGCGCTCAAGCGGCCACACGCGGGGGTAGAGGAGGCGGAGCAGCTGGACAGGGAACAGTTAGACCCATCGTCCCAGCAAAGATTCCCACTGGTCCAGCAGGCGCCGGGGGAGCGGCACAACCGACGACAGTAGCATCGATCCGTGGCGCAGCTACAGCCGGAAGAGGGGGGACGAGGATCGCTTCCGCCGCTACGAGGGGTGGGCGCGGTGGGGCTGCTGCCGGTGGCACTGCGGGGCAGGGGCAAGGGCAGACTGCGGGTGCGAAGCGAAAACTCTCCGCCCAGGGATTGAATCAAGCTGCTGCCGGAGGAGCGGCAGGGGGTGACGGAGGAGGAGGAGGAGGAGGGGCGAAGAAGCCTCGTGCTGCAGGAGCGCCTATTCAGATCCGTAAGCCTGGTGGGTCGAATTGAGGTTTGAATCGCTATTAGAAGTGGAACTCTTCACACATCACACACACGCATACGTGGATACGAACATGCTTTGATATCAATGACATTGTCTCCGTTACCTGCCTGCTTACCGCTACATGATCGCTTCGGTTCACGTTGGCTTCTTTTTGGTCGGACTGAAAAACGCACGTATGTCTGTGCCTGCTGATTTGCCGTTACTGTTCCTACCAATGTTCTGACCTGCTGCTGAGCTCGTAGCTCTCTTCCTACCTTGTGCTGTTGTTGGTTTCTGCTCGGTACCTCTACTTCCTCCTCCCTCTCTTGCCGGTGCTTCATCATCCCGACGCTGCTGCTGCTGATGAGAAGGACTCAACTCCCTCCAAGCCCTCGCCTCGTCCTCTTGTGCCCGTTCGGCAACTCTTCTCTGCTGCTCGAGCATCCTGTCCATAGGCCCTCTTTCAACTTTGGGTGGAGATTTCCACGTGTGTGGAGGAGCTTGCGGGAAAGGTTCGAAGCGAGGTTTGCCTCTGTTCTTGCCACGTTTTGGATTGATATGAATGCCGCCGCCGGAAGCAGGGGAGAGTCGGCGTGAATAGCCGCCACGTGGGCGAGGTGGAGAAAGAGGTGGGTTGTAGGGATCGGGCGAGAAGCGTGATGATGCATTTCCGTCCTCTTGCGTTGCGTCGGAAGACAGCGAGGAGGCTGACGCAGTTCGTTGCCTTTTCAAAGATGGCTCTCCTGATGAAGAGTAGGACGGAGACCGCTTTCTTGGCTCGCTAGCTCCTTCTGCAGGCTCGTCCGCCAAAGCTTGGTCTTCTGGCACTCCAAATCCGTCGCCGACTTCTTCTCCCTCCATCTCGTCTTCTTTCTCCACTTTGCTCTGCTGGGTACTGAACATCGACTCGGACCCCGAAGACTCGCCAATGTTGACTATCGACTCGCTCCTACTCATGTCGACACCCCCTTGTCCGGATGCACCCTTCTGCCCCGACTGCTCGCCACCATCCCGCTCAAAGTCACGCTGCATTTGTTCTGCCAGCTTCCTATCATCTTCCTCCTGTTCGGCTTTGGCAGCAGCTTCGGCGAAAGCAGCTTCGTCCTCGGCTTCCTGAGCTGCCAACAAGGCTCGGGTGTCGCCTGAGGATCCGGGCATGAGCGCGTCGCTATCATCGTCGTCATGGTGCTGCGCCTCTTTCTTGATGGGCGTAGAGCTTGCCGTGGCTCGGGTCGACCTGCATGGACCGGTGGACTCTTTCCTCTCTTTCTGATTTGACTTGATAGGTGACTGCTGCTGCTTGGCGAAGAATGCCTTCAAGCCATCCTTCCTCTCTTCGACCGGCAGAATGAAGCTCGGATCGCTGTTTCCTACCTTTCCTACTTCCTTGGGCACCTTGTAGCACTCCAGCTCACCCTTGAGTGGCCTCAGCAATTTCATCACGTCGACAGTCCAACTGTCGTCCACTTCTTGCCCTTTCTTCACCTGGCTCTCGCTCTTCGGCTCGACACCCAACCCCAACCATGTCGAGATGGCTTCTTCGTTAGGCAGAATGACAGGCATGCGGTCGTGCAAGAATCCGAGCTGGTCATTGCTGGCCGTGGTCACGATGGTGAAAGTGTAAAGAGGTTTGTCTTCGCCATCGAAGCGAACTCGCTCGTAGAGACCAGCCAATGGCATCAGACGTTTTCCTTTGCCTGTTTTGTCTTCTCGTCCATGACCTGGCTCCGTCATACCAACAAAGTGTGGAATGCGTTCGACCTTGTCCCCATCACCTTTCTTCTGCCATTCATAGAAGCCCTGAACAAACACAACACAGCGTTGACTGTGGACAAGAGGATGCCACATCGACCTTTGTGGTGAGAGAATGGTATCATCGCGTGCATTGATGGTCTTGTAAGCTTCAGCGTAGCTTGGTGGCTTTTTGTGGAATCGTGGGATCAGCCCCCATCGCATGGTCTGGATGATGATTTGATGTTGCTTTTGTTCGGCGCTTGGGTTCTTGTTTGAAGCGAGTCGACGATCACGCTCCCAAGTGAGCTCACGACGGACGACGGGGCATCGTGTTTGAGGAGCAAGGTTGTAAGATGGATGGTAGTCGTCTGCGTCAGGCGCTGGAGTAGGCTCGCGGTTATCTGGAAGTTGTTCTCGAACCGCAGAGCGGTATTGTGGCACCGGCTGTGCCAGCGCGAACCTTCCGCACATAGTTGATCGCTATCGCATAGCTAGGTCCGACTGATATATACGGTGGGAATGATAAGATGAGACGCGAAAGAAGAGTGGAAAGAGCATCTTGACATCCATCAAGAAGAGGTTGAATGCTGAGCCATCCTTTCTTTGACGGAGCCATGCACGCGTGCATACTGTAAGGGTCCGATTTGCCTCCACCTTTTCAACGCGAGGGATTGTGAATCGGGTTGAATTGCTGACATCGAAAGATCCGATTCTGTGAGGGGGAAAAATCACAGCTCACGTGCCGAGTTTCGCGGGCTAAAATTGGCTCGCGGCGGGATTTGTGTTACTTTGGGGTTTGGGTGTTTTCTAGGCTCTACAGCCAACTGTTTGACAGGCAGCGGTGTCCAAGCACACTTGCATATTTGACACTTCTGAACATCTTAGTGTTTGCTTTCACGACATCAACACATCTCTCTATCGACAGGCTCGCAACGATGATGGAGGAAGAACAAGTCCTGGAGATGCCACTGGCTCAGACAAGCTTCGATGCGGCTTCGGTACCGTTACCGGAAACACCGAACGACTCTTTTGCGTTCGCAGAGGCGGTGCCGCCGGTAGCAGAGCCGGTTTCGATGGTCGAGGCACCCATTGTCGCTCCAGTTGACTCTGTGGAAGCCGCATACGGTGCGATCTTGGAGCAGGATTCCAGCATGCTGATCCAATCCCCGTCTCGCAAGGCCCAAGACAAACCGAAGCCGATGTCGCCAGAGAAGGCTGCACTCGCAGCCATGTTCGATAGCATCAAAATGCCCGCCCCTTCCTCTCCGACCAAATCGCCACGCAAAGCTTCTGGAGGTAGCAGCAGCATCCTGACCTCACCTTCCAAGCAGGTCATCCGTGATACTGCACCATCAGCACTCTCCCTCTTTCGCCAACCAAGTTCACCTTCGAAAGGCACCGTCTCCTCGGACTCAGCAGTATCTCGTCACTTCTCGTCGCGCGACTCACCTCTCCGTCGACCCGTTGTCATCAGCTCTTCCTCTCCATCTCATCCCCTTCTCAGAGCTCAGCAATCAGGATCAGGTGAGAAAGCTTCCACACCGCTCTCTCCAGCATCCGCGCCCAGGAGGACTCGGCCATCCATCTTGAACTCTTCTTCAAGCCCAAGCGCTCGCCTCTCCGACCTCTCGCTCATCTTGGGAGACACAACCGGAACACAAGAGCTTCTCTTCAATCAAGACGCGAGCTTCCTCGCTGCCGCCGCAAATACCGCTGCAGATGTTACGATAGATGACAGCTTCGATGTATCACGTGCAAAAGCACGTATCCGCTCTGCCTCCACCGGACCCCGTCCAGGTCTATCAGGCTCTTCGATGGCAGGCACGAGGAGGAGCTCGCCTGCAAAGTTCGCAGCCGGAATGCGAGCAAAGCCACGCTGCAGCATGGTGCCTGAAGAAGGAGGGCCAGTCGAGTACACTTCGCGATCTCCTGCAAGACGGGACAGGGTTGCGTTAGGATCGCGTGGTTTGGGCATTGGCAAAGTGGTGAAGAATGCAGCAGGAGACGATACAATCGAGCTCAACTTGACGGGAAGCTTTTTGGGCAATACGAGTATGGTTGGTGGAAACCTAATGGACGAGAGTGGAGAAGTGTCGCTGTTGTTCGGTAACAACTCGTTCTCCGTTTCGCATGCTCATGAAGAGAAGAAGCAAGAGCCCAAGCAAGAGAGCAGAAGGGCGAGCAGCAGCGATGAAGATGACGACGACGAGAAGGAAGAAGAAGACTACGAGCAGGATGCGAAAAACGTGCAAAAGTGGGCAGCAGAAGCAGCTGCAAGGAGATCACAGCTTGGGAGGACGCCGCTCGCAAAGGCTTCTCTTTCGAACGTCACTCGAGGCAGCGCCGTTACGCCTTCATCGGGACCTGCTACGATCACCAAGCCTGCTTTGAGGACTGTAACACGACCTTCGCTGGTCACGCCGACTGCTGGATCAAGATTGCTCAAACCACGCGCTTCCTTTGTACTGGCTGCTAAGCCTAGCGTGGATCGAGATCTCTCCCTGCCTCGATCAGGAAGCGCTACCACTCTGTCGAGTGCTCCTGCTGCTCCGAGTTCCGATGACGCGACTCCGGTTGATCCCAAGACTCCCATGCGTCAACGTCGCAAATCGACCTTTACTTCCTCTCGTCCACCCGTGTCTGGTCCCGCTCGCCGACGCGAGTCTCTGGCTGCTGCAGTGGCAGGCGTGCAGCCTCAGCCCATTCCGCCTATGCCTTCGCTGGGCCCTACTACGCCTGGTCGCAGCAGAACCCTGTCTGCATCTACTGGAACAGGCACCTCGCCGTCGATGAAGACGCCGACCGCTGCATCCACTCGTACCATCCCAAAACCAAGGACTTCCCTCACTGGAAGGGCATCTGCTGCTGCGGGTATTAGCGTTCTCCCGACACCCCGTGCTACCACCACCGGCGCTACGATTCCCCGTCCTCGTGCTTCGCTAACCGCCTCTTCTACAGCGATGAAAACACCCAGCACTCGCGCACCAGCTCTTCGTTCAACCTCGCTTGCCACTCCCGCCGCCCGTACCGCTACTGCTCGAGGCTCCGTCGCTGTTGACGCTACACCTTTAGCCAGCAGCGGAATGCGTAAAAGCGCCTCCCAACCGCACGGTCTCGATTCGCAAGAGACACCACTAGCCAGCGCTGCCGCACCACCAAGACCAAGAACACTTGTTCCACGAGCGAGCATGAGTCGTCTCAATGCCACCACCATGACTGCCCCTAATGCCACCTCTGCAGTGGTCGCTGCTACGCCTAGGGCCTCTACAACGAGAATTGGCGCTGGTGGAGTGGGGGCATCGCGAACGGCTGAACGAGCAACTAATGGTGCTAGCACCGCACCAGTAGTGGCAGCGGGTGTGAAGTTGGGTGTGCGTGCAACGAGCAGCAGGCCTTCACTGGGTGGATTTGGCTTCAAGCCACGCACTTCAGCTGTGTTTGTTGGAGCATCAAACAGAGGTGGAGCCCAGTCGCTGCTGGATGGCGAAGATAAAGAGAACTAGACCCTTTCCCTGTCACACGAACCTTTGTGGCAATCGTACTGCCTTTTGTCACTCTGCACAAGACGTTTGTCACAAGTTTCTAGCCAGCTTGTCTGTGTTTGTGTAACGATGAATGTATTAAGCAGCCTACGCGTAACAACGCAATTTTTAGAAAGTGGTAGAAGAGAAGCTCTACTTGTGCTCCTTAACAATAAAGCTTGGCTTTCCGGTCTCCAATGCGGTCTTGATACTTCCAAACACCTGAACCTCCATCTTCTTCTGGGTCTCCACGGTCTCCGTTCCCATATGGGGCAATAAAACGCACTGGTCCATCTTGACCAATCTCTCGTCGATTTTGGGTTCTGCTGGGTAGACGTCCAATCCTGCACTGGAGAGTTTACCGGAATTGAGGGCTTCAATGAGGGCTTCCTCGTCGACCACGCCTCCACGGGCTGTGTTGACGAGGATTGCGCCGTCTTTCATTTGACCGAACTGGGTGGCGCCGAAAGATTTTTCGGTTTCCTTGTTGAGTGGGAGGTTAAGAGAGACAACGTCTGATTGGGCCAGGAGCTCTTGTTGAGACTTGATGTAGGTCCAAGAAGGGTCTGCATTGGGGTTAGGGTTACGGTTGTAGTAGATGATCTTCATGTCGAAAGCAGCGGCACGTTTGGCGAGAGCGGAACCGATACCTCCCATACCGATGATGCCGAGGGTTTTGTTTTCGGGATCGTGTGCGGGTTTCAATCCACTCTTCCACTTGCCCTGCCTAGCGTTGATTTCGGCACGGTAGTATTGACGCAAGCTCGAAAGGACAAGGAACATGGCGGTGTCGGCGGTGGCATCGTCAACGGCCGAAGGGGTGTGAGAGACGGTAATACCGCGAGCCTTGGCAGCGTGTACATCGATCTGATCGTATCCGGCACCATTGTGGCAGATGGACTTGAGAGAGGAGGGGAGAGCGTTGATGATTTCAGCGTCAAAAACGCCAATCTTGTCGGCAGAGTCATTGTGACGGTAAATGGCGACAATGTTGGCGTACTTGCCGCCGGAAGAGCAGGCTTGGACAAAGTCGGAGCGCGATGGTGTGTCGAGGTGCTGTTAAGGCGAAAAAGAAGAATCAACAGTCAGTACGAGGATACAATCTTTGGCACTAGAAGAGATGTATGTGCACGAGCTACTCACGAGGATCTCTGCAACGGAACCAAGGTCGTTCTTGAGCTCATCGTGAGCGTGGACGATGGTACCACAAATGAGAACCTGAGGCTTGGACATGATGGATATGTATGATCTAGGAAAGTTTTTCTTCCTTGTATGAGCGGTGAGGAGCCGAAAGGACTGAACGACGAAGAGAAGATGGGTAGCAAGAAAAACGTTGGAGAGAGTGAGGTTGTAGCTTTATATGTAGCGCAATCGGCGGACCGGTATGCGGAGGAGAAGAAGCGGCGGTGAATGCATGCATTATTGGCCCTAGCGCCGCCAAAAGTGGGGAAAGCGAGTTTGGGTTGCAGGCTTTGCAGGCACCAAAGCAGTCGCTGGCGTGGGGGTTAGAGTCCGAAAGAGGACGCAAAATTGGCTTGTCTCTGCGATTTCGCTGGAGTTCAACGTGGGGCCTTCTCCCGCATTACACTGCTGAACATCAGTCTTTCAAGCCCGACAAACGAAGGCATTCTTCCGCATGACGCTCCATCATCCGACACACGACCTTGGCTGAGCAATGACCGACGGTTCGAATTTCACGTTCCTGAATGACCGTGTATGACCATGTTATCAACAACAAAGCAGTACAAAGCGTTGACGCTTCCATGCTTCGGATGCTCTTCCAGCCGAGCTTTGAGCTTGTACATTACGACAACAAAGTGTACCCCTTCTCTGGTCACAACAAAGAGCCACTTGACACTTCAAGGAACGGCGTTCGATTTCGGTCCGTTGAGCTACGTACTACCCACACTCTCTCTCCTACGCACACGCACGAAGGTCGACTTTGAGTTTCACTCGAAGTCAAAAGAGTGTTTGTTCAGTGCTTTTTCCCGACGGCGTCTTCCGTGGTTTGCAAAGACAGTGGGTAGAATTGACGTTTCGCATATCGTTTCATGTCGACGGAAAGGATGGACAAAAGCTGCGCCCGCGGGGGAGCATCGCATATCAAGCTGAACGAGGAAACAAGGGCCCAATTTCGCCGAAGCTTCGGCGCAAGGGCCTTTTGGGGATATGCAAGTCCGGTCCGCCCTCCGGTGTGGGCAATTATCGCATTTTCAAATGTCAGGTCTGTAAGAGAGATGATCCGATATCGAAGAGAATCGAGATCCGTTCCAAGTCGGTACCCCGATCGGTAGTATGCGATGAAATTGACCTTCGCTGACCTGTGAAATGATAAGCAACCCACTGTTGGATCTTCAATCCCAGTCTGAAAGCTTCGACGTCGGCTCGTTGTTCACTCTTCCAAACCTCGTCCTCGTCAAGATGCGGAGCTCCAATTGCCTGCGATTGACTGATCGACGACTGGCTCTACACAGTATGTAAGCAAAGCTTGTCGTTGCTGTCTTCTCGTACGCTGCTGGGTGTATGAGACCTTATCTAGTGTGCGATATAGACAAGCTCGTGAGCAAGCTCAAGAACAGAGCTTAGCTGCGTTGTGCTTCCTTGAAGGTTGCTGGCTCCTTCCGCAAAGACCAGAGAATCGATAGACTGGGCGCAAAGTCAGACGTCAAACGCTGTGCATCGCTATCTCAGGCTCTCGCGTCTGAATTCTTCGCGCTGCTGGCTGTGCGTGTCTCAGAAGAAGAAGAATCCAAAAGTGTGCCTTTTCGTTCTATGAAGCGCTCGGACGCGCGGGAATAGAGACTGCAGAGTGTGCAGAAATATGCTTTCTTCTTGCTGACCCTTTTTTTTTGCTTCTTGTGCGAGCTGTGTGTGCGCACTCGGGCCACCTTCTTTCTCTGAACCAACATCGACCCAACGACTGGACTTGCGCTCATTGCCGAGCTAGTGAACCCTATTCTTTGAGAATTGCCGTTGTGATCGCTGTCAATCATTCGCCTGCCAGTTTGTGCTGTTGATTCTCTGTCACTTTTGCTCGCTGTCTGCGCCTTACGCACGGCCGCTTTGCAGATGCCAGTCTTCCGTGATTTCTTCTCAAACGAGTCTAGTGTGCCTTCGCTCCGCCCTTTCTTGGTGGCAGTGTCAGTGTGCGCTCACTGCGATTGCAGTAGCTCGTCGAGCTCGTTGTGTAACTAGAGTGCTGTGCATCTTCTACTCTTCCTTCTTTCTTTCTTTCTTTCTTTCTTTCTTTCTTTCTTCTTCCTCCATCTCACCCTTAGATCATCGTTGCCTTTCCCCGCAACGAATCTTTTGCCAAGATGACGGACCAGGCTCAGGAAGCCTACGAGCGTATCACCAAGAACCTTTCCTTCGACTCGCACGGTGTCACCGAAACCGTCGATCAACCTCACGATGTCGGCGCTTCCCTCTCGTCGTCGAGCCTAGCCCAGCACGCTCCGGCTGGCGCTGTTGCTGTTCCTGCTCCCGAAGCTACCCCGATCTCTGCCGCTGCTGCACCTGCACCTACCCAGGCTGCTGATCAAGCCCCCGTTGCCGCCGCTACCCCTGCTGCTACTTTGGCTCCCAACAGCCTCAAGCTTGGCGGTGCCAACGCTGCTGTCGTCAACGGCAGCAACGGTGATGCTTCTGCCAAGTTCGCTCCTGGAGGCAAGGTCAAGCTCACCAACTACCCTGCTATCGCTAACGCTCCTCTTCCCGCCGAGGGCAATGGATCTTTCAACAACTTCCACCTTGCTGGTCTCGTCCTGATCACCCCTGCCATCGTGCTCCGCCTGATTCCCTTTGTCAACCCTCAATGGTTTGGCTGGTTCAGCTACTTGTTCCTCTGCGCCCTCTTTGGTGCTCCCGTCGCCGTCGCCTACTGGACTGTCATGTCCACCTACGGTCCTCGTGTCAACGAGAAGGTTCAGCTTCCCGGCAAGCCCCTCGAATTTTACATGGATATTAAGGACCCTGAGCTCCGCAAGAAGTACCACGGTGACAAGAAGATCCCTTACCAGACCTTCCATGACGCATACTTTGCCGCCAAGATCGAACCCAAGATGCCCCTCAACGAGCTTCTCGAGTACCGATGGGACTGGTGCTCCATGCAGTTCACCTGGCCTCTTTTCCACTACGTCTTCTTCAACCTCATTCCCGATGTTCTCATGCACACTGCCAAGCAGGACCAGACTCAGATTCAGGACAACTACGACCGAGGAGACGACTTCTACGAGTGGTTCCTTGGTCCTCAGATGATCTACACCTCCGGTATCATTTCTGACGCCAACAAGGCTGAGACCCTCGAGGAACTCCAAGACAACAAGCTCAATCTCGTCTGCTCCAAGCTCGACCTGCAGAAGGAAGACCGCGTTCTCGACATTGGCTGCGGTTGGGGTACGTTTGCCTCCTTTGCCGCTGTCAACTACGGATGTGATGTCACCGGTGTCACCCTCGCCAAGACCCAAACTCGCTTTGGTAACGACCGTCTCAAGAAGAATGGCATCGACTCCAGCCAAGCCCGTATCCTCAACCTCGACTACCGTGACATCCCCGTTCAGCCCGGGCACTACACCAAGATCATCTCGCTCGAGATGGCTGAGCACGTCGGTATCCGTCACTACGACAAGTTCCTCTCGGACGTCTACAACCTTTTGGATGACGATGGAGTCTTCGTTTTCCAAGTCGCTGGTCTCCGCCCCAATTGGCAGTTCCACGACCTTAACTGGGGTCTTTTCATGAACAAGTACGTCTTCCCTGGTGCCGACGCTTCTTGCTCGCTCGGATGGGTCGTCTCGCACCTCGAGAAGGCTGGGTTTGAGATCCGATCCGTCGACGTCGCTGGTGTTCACTACTCGGCTACTATCCTTCGATGGGCTCAAAACTGGGAAGCCAACAAGGAGAAGGTGGTGGCCAAGTACGGTGACCACATGTACCGCGTTTGGAGCTTCTTCCTCTGGTCGAGTGTCATCATTGCTCGCGAAGGTGGTAGTTCCGTCTTTCAGTTTACGCTGCACAAGAATTTGAACGCTTACCACAGAATCAACGGCGTCAAGTCGCACGGCGGTCTTCTTCCCCGTCCTCCCATTGCCAAGTGGAAGTCCGTGTACAACTAAGGGATAGGATTGCGCTCCATCTCTCACATCACTTTTTCACCCAGGTCAGCCATCTCAATGCTGCCTCTCTCAGCTTGAATCGACCAAATGGTCACAAACAAATATCGTCATAATCGGATCGCAAAGAACAATTGCTCTTCGCTGCAAACGCTTGATTCTTCTCGGCTCGCTAGTTCCGGTTTTTCTTCTACAGGAAGGCTCGTTGTAAAGCAGAAATGTATTCCAAACAACCATGATCATGATCACTGACTAAAAAGTCTGACTGTGTTGAGCAGTTGCGTATGAGGGAGTCCCAACAGTATTGAGTAATCATGACTGAAGTGTCAATCGTGAGAAGGTCTTGGGATGCAGGGTTCAGAGCGAGCTTTGGCGTTGAGCACACACGCGAGCTTTACCAGCCAAAAATGTGGAGAACAACACTTTTTCGAAGCGTGGTTCTGAAAATGCGCAGCAGAGAGCGGCTCGGCCACATATGCATGCACCTCCTCGACTTCTCCTGCTCTCTTACTTTCACCGTCTTCACATTGACGCCACGGCTCGGCAAAGCAGGTTTCTCCCGACATCAGGTTCAACTGTCTCTGCCGGCAGTTGCGCGATCGAGGGTCCGAGGTTGTTCAGGCGCTCGAGCGCTGCGAATAGCATCCCTTCTCGCGAACTCCGCATTCAAGGCAAGGTCCACCGGCTCTGAGCTGCAGCGCTCAGCTCAGACGTTCGTCAATCATGGCATCACTCGACAAGATGGCCATTCGTGGCGTTCGCTCTTTCGACGACAATCAGGTCAACATCATTCAGTTCTTCCAACCCCTCACTGTCATCGTCGGCTACAATGGTAGCGGCAAAACCACCATCATCGAGTGCCTCAAGTATGCTACCACAGGCGACCTTCCACCTAACACCAAAGGAGGTGCTTTCGTCCATGATCCTCAGATGGCTTCCTCCAATGAAGTCAAGGCTCAAGTCCGACTCCGATTCTACGCAGCCAACAAGGTGCGCATGAACTGCGTTCGCAATCTGCAAGTCTCGCGCAAGAAGGGAGGCGGTCTCACCATGAAGACGCTCGAAGGTCTGCTGCAAATCGCCGACGATGATGCCAAGACCGGAAAGCGAGGTACGCTCTCCACCAAATGCTCGGAACTCGATGAAGAGATCCCCCGTCTCCTCGGCGTCTCCAAGTCTATCCTCGAAAACGTCATCTTCTGTCATCAGGAAGACAGCAATTGGCCTCTGTCAGAGCCCGCCAGCTTAAAGAAGAAGTTCGACGACATCTTCGAGGCTACTCGATATACCAAGGCGCTTGATAACATCAAGTCGCTCCGCAAAGACCGTACCATCCAGCTCAAGGTCGACAAGGCAGCACTCGAAGGACTCAAAGTGGACAAGGACCGTGCCGATACCATCAAGACCAAACTTACTCTTCTTCAATCTGATCTCGCGCAGAAGGAAGCCAAGCTGGAAGATCTCAACGAAGATATCCGTGTTAGGACGGTGCAAAACTCCAAGTTCTACGATGAGGCCACTCGATTCCGCGAGATCGTCAGTCGAGCAGAGACTTTAGAAGAGAAGGAGAGACTTCACAAGGAGAACATGGAAGCGCTCCAGGCCACCATGACGCCCATCAAAGACACTGACGAGGAGCTGCACAAGCGAAAACAGAGCTTTCGCTCACAGCTCGACCAAAGTCAGGCCAAGATCAATGCACTGAAAAAGCGAACGGCCGAGAAGGAGGACGAGCTTGAAGCGAATGAGCAACGCCATCGTAAGAAGCTCTCCGAGAAAGGTGGTCTCGAGGCGGAGAAGCGCGCCCACATCCAAGCTAAAGAGAAGCGCGAAGCATCCATCAAGCAGATCGGCAACGAGCTGGGCATTAAGGGCTTCGGCGGCGATGGCCTCACTGATGCCCAGATCCGTGGCTTTGAAGATCGCGTCAAGGAAGAGGTGCGCAAACTTGACGATGAGCTAGGCCGTCTGCGTGACGCAAACACGAGGAAGGACGATGATCTCACGACAGCATGGCAGAATCTACGTGCCGAACTCCGCGCCAAGCAGAATGCCCGTGAGCAGCTCACTGATTCGGTCCGCAAGCTTCGCGAGAAGATCAAGCGAGCACAGGATGAGCTGGACGGGTTCAAGCTAAGTAATGCCGACATCGAGACAGCCGAACGCGAGCGGGATGGCCTCTCTTCCAAAGTGACCGCAGCGCAGAAGGAGTTCGAGGAAGCTAAGTATGAAGAGCAGATTCGCAAGAAGAACTCGGAGATCCGCGAGAAGGATGACCTGCGTGAGGAACGTACCAACGAGATCAACTTGTTGAATCGCCACGCCGAGCTTCGCGCCTCTCTTGGCTTAAAAATGCAGCAAGCAACGACGCGCAAGAACAATGCACAGGATCTGTTCGATCGTCACAAAGCATCGTTGGCAGAGCGAGTTCGAGCGGATATGCAGCTCAAGGATGTTGAAAACGAGGTGGGACGAGCATTGTCCAAGTACGAGAAGCGGTTGGAGGAGCTCGAAGCCGTCAACACGGAAAAGAATCGCGAGTTGCAGCAGGTCGAGTCGGCCATCTCGTTTGCTCGCAAACAGCTCAAGACCAAACAAGAGGCAGCTGATGAGCTCCAGCAGACCGTTCAATCGATTCTCTCGCCTGACTTTGAAGATGCGGAAGAAGCAGTCAAGGTGTGCGCAGAAGAGATTGCTGCGGCCAAGGACGAATATGCATCCATTGATTCTCTCGACTCGTTCCTGCGTCGAGTGCTTCGTGAAGCAAAGGGCAAAGGACACTGCTTCGCATGTAACCGAGGCGTCAGTCCTTCCGAATACGAAGCTATCGAGAAGCATGTCTCGAGCACACTCAGCTCAAGTAACACTGCTTCCAAGAAAAAGGATCTCAAGGCGGATATCGATGCTTGGACGGAGCGCAGTGCCGAGTGTCAGACAGCACTGGCCAAAGATGCGCAGCGCAGAGCCATCCAGGATGTCGAGATCGTGGAGCTGCGCAGCACCATCTCTGCGAAGGAAGCGGAGCTCAAGGTAGCAGCAGAAGCAGCGGAGGCATCGTCAGCCGAGGTGTCCAAGATGCAAGCAGAACTCAAGGAGCTACAGACGCTCCGACGCGCAGGTAATGACATCGCCAAACTCTTGTCGGAGGCCAATGACCTCGACACTGAGGTGCAGAATCTGCAGGGCGACCTTGCCAGTACAGGCTCGACTCAGACGGGAGAGCAGGTGCAAGGCGAGATCGATGCATTGGCTGCTTCACTCAAGGTGCTCAAGCGCGAGCTCAATGGTCTACAGCAGGATCGCGAGACCAAACGAACGATGATCAACAGCTTGGAGAGGGAAGCCCATCGAGCTGAACTTGCCGTCATTGAGAAGAAACAAGAGTATGCGAAGAAGGCGTCGATCGAAGCACAGCTCAGCGACATGAATGGTGACCTTGAGGAGCAGCAGAAGCGAATCAAAGGCTTGGATGCCGAGATTGAGAGCTCGAGTGGACCCATTCGTAAGGCCAAGGACGAGCTCGAAAGCTTCAAGGCTGAAGCAAGCGAAGCGGAGAACAAGCTAAAGGCAAGAGCGGACAAGCTCGAAGGCTGGGCCAAACAGATTCGCGAGCTCAATGCAGCGGTCAATGCCTAC
>JAXQGJ010000119.1:0-66699 GCA_037039655.1 Pseudozyma sp. M118-08B | reverse complement strand
GCATTCAATATTAATTCATCAGTATTACTTGATGGAATCAATACACCCTTGTTTTATTGTCGTTCGTTCAATCTCAGCAACCCTCTTACAAGAAGTATCACTATTGGTATTTTACAGATCAAAACGGCACGGCAACGCAGCGCCGCATGAAATCTATGAAACCTTCTGTTGCACAGAGCCTAAAACCAATTTGATGTAGAGAACAATAGGAAAATTGAGCTCTTTTTTTTGTGGCTGGCTTTGCAGTGTGCAGCTCGCAGCAGCTGATGACCTTGTTTCGCATTGCCGAGGCAGGTCGTGGTTGAGGAGGGAAAAAAAAGTTTAAAATTCAGCTTTGTTTCCCTAATCAGTCCGAACAATTGACCGGTGCTCCTGTCGAAGGTAAATTCGCGGATCACTCAGCACTCAGCATGATCTCGTCATGGCTTGGTTCCCACGCTTCGGATCATCCCTGCTTGTCTTCTCGAGAGGGCATTTGAATTGGTGATGACTGAGACCTTCTACGCAGAAGTAGAAGCATTCGAGTCGGTCCAGATCATGCTACTGTCTGCAACCTAGAGTATGACTACGTCGACGAGAGGAGGTTGAGTTTTCCATGTCGATATCGATCCATCATCTCAAACACGATATCCAAGCATCAAGCTTGACCGAGACATCCTGATCCCATCCAAGCCCGCAAAAATGGTCAACAGATTCGCCCCCGTCGACCGAATCCATCAAGCGCTCCACGCTTACCACGTCATCGCCGATGAACGAGGTCAAATTGTGCCCTCTGTTCACTACTGTTCCTGCAGCTCTACCGGCGATCATTTCCAATGTCTCATTTATGACTCTGATGAAGCGGATGCCAAGCTCATCGGTGTTGAGTATATGATTACCGAGGAAAAGTTCAAATTGTTGCCGGAGGAAGAGAAGAAGTATTGGCATTCGCACGTGCATGAAGTCATGAGTGGATCTCTGGTTCTTATCGGATTACGAGCGGGTGGGAAAACGGGGGAGGCTGCTTTTGGAGCAATGAAGAGTGTTGAAGATGCGGTAAAGGCAACGGTAGGTGAAGGGGCAACGGGTGGTGCCGTACCAGATGCTGCCGAGTTAGCGGCGCTGGCCAAGATCAAGACGCTTTACGGTAAAGCTATGTGAGTATACCACACACACATGATCACACGCCGTGGTGTCCGAAAACCTAGCTAGCTTTGCACTGCAAAAAAGGAGCAAGAGAGATGCATAGATTCGTCGGAGTGCAAAACACTCACTCTACTACCTTCTTTTGTGTCTCACCCAAAACCTTGGATTGCTTTCCTTGCATGCATACAAACAAAACCCACCCAATGGGCCAAAATGCAGTCACCTCTGGCATCCACCTTCGTCGGACGTACCCATGGGTCCACCCAAACTCATGATGCCTATCGATGAGAAGTACGATGGAGTTCCCGACAAAATGATCGCTTCACGAGACGAGAGGTATGGTATCAATACCAAGCTCAAGGAGCAGCAAAGGAGGGAGAAGCTCACCGAGAATAAGGTGCCGAATGATGCGGCGGATAAGTATCTTCAAACGGGTAAGACGTTGCAGTTTACGGCGGAGGAGAGGGAGGTTCGTCCTGCTTAGCGTCGAATCGACTGATCAATGGCGTGATTCGAGTCAACCTGCTCAAGTTCCTTTGAAATGGTAGCGCAGTTGTCTTTGATTGCATTATCTCTGATTGCAGCAAGTACGTCCGCAAGTGCTTGGTATAGAGGTGTGTGACACTGCATGTGCAGATTCGTCTGTCTGACTTCCGAATTAGGTGTGGCTGGCAACTCCTCCAATCTCCTTATGCAACAACCTCTCCTGCAAATCTCTGATACCTCCCGTGCTCGCCCCCGCCAACAATCCTAACTGGAACACTCTCACCGCCGAAGGCTTCGGTAATCTATACAGCGTCGTCGCACCCGCCGCTGTTGCCAATCCTGCCAACGCACCATCTGTCCAATGACCCAACACTTTCGTGCCTTCCTCTTTTCCTCCAGCGCTAGGGCTGACTTGGTTCTGAATCATCGCTCTCGTCAACTCAGCAATTCGCTCAGCAAAGCAGAATCCAGTAGTCCAGAGACCGAGTCTAACACCTTGTTTGAGACCTCCCTTTGCAGCGCCGAGTAAGACTTTGTAGTTCTTTGTCTTGGAGTAAAAGTACCATCCCTGTACCGTGTCGGGCAAACGATGAGCATTTTCGGCCATGAACACCAGCCCAGCGCGCTTGCCCGAAGTTAGCACACCCGAGATCAACCCCAATCCAAATGCGGTTGAGGGCAGAACGGGTGAAATGGCAAGTACGGATCGCAAGAACGATGTTGGTGGCTTCTCGCCGAGTGTGTTTCCCTCCAACAGGTTGTCGAATGATGCTTCTAGTGGCGAATGCACTGCGAATGTTCGCGATGAAGATGATGGAGAGATGGAATCGTTTGATGCGGAGGAACCTGCATTGATGCCACCAAATCGTCGTTGCACTTCGTAGTCTCGTTCGCTATCAAGTTGGTGTTTGAGCGTCGATACCCATTCTTCGAAACTTGATGCTTGGCCTAGGTCGGTCAACGCTTCGTCTACTGACTTCGGTGCGGCAACGCCCCCAACGCCAATAGCTCCGTTGGCTTGCTGTGTCAGATCTGATCCATCGCGCGCAACGCGCATATGCGGGGCAGCACCTTCCAACGAAGCCTCACCGCTCCTCCTACTGGGCACGATCTTGGTCATTGCTATGACAAAGTCGTCCATCGTCTCAACGCCGAGCGACCATTTAGCTACTTCGACAGTAGCCAGGGTTGAAAAGGTGACGATCGAAGTTGCAATCAGGAAAGCCTTGAGTGAAAGTCCAACAGGAGACTGGAAGAACGTGGTAGAACCGGCATCTGCGTTGGCCGCTTCCTCTTCCAAAGCTTTGAGTCGATGTTGTTCATCGACAGGAACAGGCGTGGACAGGCCAAGGAAGTCAAGAGTGGAATCCATTTCGCTATAGTCAATCTTGGCGTCTTGGGGGTGTTGCAAGGCGGGCGCTGTGGATGCATTTGTAGTGGAAGTTTGGAGTGCCTCGTTTGTTGTAGCCTTCGATGCAAGAATCGGCGTCGGTGCCGATGGCTGTGGTGACCTTCGCTTGCGAAGCACACTTGGCAGTGCACCTGTCTCATCGTCGAAAACTGAGCTTGGTGCTTTTACGGCAGCAGAACTTGCTGCAGCCGAAGAAGATCGATCTGAAGGTCTGAAGATGGCAGAATTCATTTGACGAAACAAGGCAAATGCACCATTCGCTGATCCACTACCCTCTTCCTCTGTCGCTGGTGCTGCCGAGCCAGTTGTTGTAGCTGAGGATGCCAACGATGATGGGGAAGAGGTAGTCTTGGCCCTCAACGCAGTCGGTGCGGAGGCCGAAGTCGCCGAAGTCAAAGCTGATACCGATGCAGACGTCTGTGCAAGCTCCTGTGCTTCCTTCAATGCTTGCAGTCGTGCCTTTCGTAGACCATAGATCGTAGCACCGGTCATACCAGCGACGAATGCGCTTCCCGAAAGAATGGCAATAAACGTCTTCTTGTCAGGAAGTTTGCTTGTGTAGCTCGTTGACGCTTCCGACGATCTATCCTCTGCCTGGTTTGGCATAGAGGCCTGATCGAGACGTAAGGACGCCATCTTTGGGCCAGCCTTGTCAGTTATATCGATGACGGACGGATAGGAAGAGAATGTTCGGAAAGCGAAATCGAGAAGGGGTCCAAGTCAATTCTGTAAGCTGAAATTGCCGCACTTGCTGAGAAGCTTGCTTTTTGGCCGCCATTTCTCGGGTTCCGGAAAAGCCTCATCTTGGCGCTCATATGCCGCACCTCGAAGCACACCCTCGCTCAATGTTTGGCAACTTTCACACATGGAATATATGAGGCTACGGTGACGAAGTGACAAACGTCAACGAGATGCTTGATTTATGAAAGGATACAATTACAATGATGCTCTGGAGAGCAGTCGATGCTCCCGAACTGAAAGGAAGGAGGATAGCAAAACAACCTCACTCCTCGTCCTACCCGCATGGAGAGTGTTTCAGATGAGCCTGGCATTTCGATGCTGCAAACCTGACTTTTCACTCCAACTGACTAAGTTGCGCCTCCAGCTTGCGCTTCTTACTCCGCAACGCATCCACCTCACCCTGTGTAGTGATATTAGCCACCTCCAACTGCAATCCTCTCGAGATCAACTCCGTCCACCTCTTCTCCAATATCGCCAGTTTCGATCCTGCTTCCGTTTGATCCTTCTGCCGCAACCGATTGATTTCATTTGTCTCGTTTTTGAGCAGGTCGACCTGTTCCGAAAGATGTCGGATATCTTGTTCCTGTTGAAAGTTGGATAGCCTCCACGCGTTGCTTCCGTACTTTTTGAGCAGTTCGACGTTCTTAAGACGGACGTCCATGTGGCCAAGTTGAGCATGTGCGCTGTCTACCGCTGTTTGCCATTCTTCTAGGGATGCTTCTTCACCAGCTGATGGGGCGGGAAGGGTGTATCTGCGGGTATCAAGGGTGTGCTGGGATGGCTGGCCGGCAGCGACGCGTTCGAGCTCGGCACGGAGGTCGGGTCTTGAGCTGAAAAGCTCGTAAGCGGGAGGAAGACGTGATGATGTTGCTTCGTCTAGCGATTGCATGCTGTTTTGCTCTTCGGCTATCAAAGCGTCGACTCGGGAGCGGAGACCCGGTTGCAATTCGAGATCGCGGTCAAAGTAGGGTAATGCATCGGTGGGAGCGAGTTGTACTGCATGATATGAGAAGGTATCCTTTGATGAGCTAGGAATTGCAGATGGTTCGGCATTGTCGCTGTGACCATTCTGACTCGATGTGGAAGCTGTTGCGGATGTTGCTGCTTGATCAGCGCTCTCGGCAGCAGCTGAGCCGTTCGAGGCGCGACCTCGCGCTCGTGCCATTGCGGATTTGCGGTCCCAAGATGAACGTATGAATTGCTCTCGACGCCGCCTTTGTTGATATGTTGGCCCCTTCGCCTCAGACAGAAGGTACTGGGTGATTCAGCAGCCTGAGGTGAGCAAAATAGTGTTGAAGACTGGGTGGCTAGGAACAGAACAACACCAAGAACAAGATTATTGAGTGCATCAAGAAGCAGGCTCAACATCGAAACATTTCCGCAATCCGACTTTCCGAGTTCCGCCTTTCCTGTGTATTGTTAGACTTCCACTACTTTTCGGCCGTTACTGGAAATCTGCGTCAATTTCGGAACCGACTTGAACGCGAAGATCAGGCCTGCGATCGCCTTGAGAGCAGTGTATGTGCGCTGCAGCGCTACTCTCTGGCACCAATTTGTCATCCGAATATTGTGAAGTGCCAATTGCAGCTCCATCTTTCTCCACCTCTTCGTCGGCGCTAATCACCATCACTCTCCACCAACCTCTTCTCCCTCCTTCCTTCGAGTCGCTTCACCTTTCGCTGCTCGTCTCCGTCGAGGATCGTCATCATGTCCGCACGTTCGCTCGTTTCCAGCAGTCTCTTCCGAGCCGTTTCGGCCAGAAACGCCACTTCCAGCAGCTTGAGGGCTACTGCCACCCCTCTCGCCAGCATTCGCGCATTCTCTTCGTCCATCCCCAAGTCTTCGGGTCGTGTTGCTATTCAGGGCGATGGAAAGGGTGACCGCGTCAACCCCAACAGCCCTTTCTCAGAGTCGGCAGGTCTCAACCCAGTAGACCATTACAAGGACGTTATTGGCCCCTTGCACGATTTTGGTAGCTACATCACTTCTTGTAAGTTCAAGCTCTCATTTCAGCCAGACAGCATTATCTTCGCTGCAAATTGATATTAGTGACATGCTGACGAATCTCTGTTCCACTTTGTCAAAACATTGTACGAATGCACGAACCACCCGACAATCCATCTTATGACCTTATCGCATCTTGAAGGTCTCCCCAAGTTCATCCAGCAATTCAGCGTCGTCAAGGATGAGCTCACACTCTACGTTGCACCAGACGCCGTCATCCCCACATTGACCTTCCTTCGCGACCACACTCAGACCCAGTTCCGCGCATGCATGGACATCAGCGGTGCCGACTACCCCACCCGTTCGCAACGTTTCGAAGTCGTCTACCACCTTCTCTCGGTCCAATACAACGCGCGTATCCGTGTCAAGACGTACGCCGATGAAGTTCACCCCGTCCCCTCAGCAACCGGTGTTTTCCGTTCGGCCGATTGGTACGAACGCGAAATCTGGGACATGTACGGTGTCTTTTTCATCGGTCATCCTGACTTGCGTCGTATTTTGACCGATTACGGATTCGAAGGTCACCCCTTGAGGAAAGATTTCCCTTTGACGGGTTACACGGAAGTTCGTTATGACGAGGAGAAGAAGAGAGTCGTTTCGGAACCACTGCAGCTCACCCAGGCTTTCCGTAACTTTGAAGCCAACAGCCCATGGGAACAGGTCGGTGAGGGGGAGAGTTACAAACCTAACGCGTTCAAGCTTACTCCTCCTAAGCCAAAGGAGGACCCCAAGGACAAGAAGTAGTTTGCCGACACGATTACAATCTAAGGCCCATCGAGAATCGTTTCATCACACACAACACTTGTTCATGTAGCCCTCTTGTTTACCCCTATGCAGCTTGTTCGAATATTTACTGCTTTTCAAGACCACACAAGGCTATGTCCATGATGATCATCGGGCGTTTAGAAGAACGTCGAAAGAGAGCGTACACGAGAGGATGAACAGGACTGATTGTACGAGAAGAACCATCGTTTCCCGCCGTTGATCTAAGGCGATCTTGTTTCGATCCCAAGCTTGTTGAGAGCCGACTTTGCACGTTCCCTGACATCCAATTCTGGATCTGACGCTGCCAACTCGCGTAGCTTGCCATCCAACCCAAATACGGCGATGCGTGCCTTTGCCTCCTCGTACAGATCCATGCTTAGCTCTCCTCCGATATTTCCCGCGCTCAGTCTGCCCGAAGCATCGGCACTAGCAGCCAACGTACTCCCAACACCAGCTGTAGCCGTCGAAGAGGTGGAAGACAGCTTGCTTCGTCCCAAAAGATTGCCAATACACCTGGTAGCAGCTACACGAATGTCTTTCCAAGGATGGTTGCAGAAAAAGACGAGAGCGTCCATGATGTTAGGCGTACGTAAGAGGAGTTTTCGATGTTGTTCGTTACCCGTAGCGACATTGACGAGGACGAAAGCGGCTTGTTCGATGACCGCTGCGCCTGGTTCGCCTCCCTCGCGACCATCCCAGATGCATCTTTCTAGTAAGATCATGAGACGGCTGCCACCGCCCATCCCATCCACCATGAACGTCACATCCGATTCTTTGGATGCTGCAGCGTTGCGCAAAATGTTAAGTGCCTGTTCTTTGAATGCCATCTCGCAAGTGGGGGATTCGCACACAGATGTGAGAAAGTCGAAACCAAGCTTGGTCAGGACGTCCACTTTCAAGGCCGAGTCAGAGTAAGAGAGGAAATTCTTAAGCGCCCATAACGCATGCAGGCGCAATTGCTGCGAGCCGGATAGTCCTGTGCGAACTGAGCCAACATTGCGATCCTTACTGATGTTGGCCGTGCTGCTGTTTGGGATTGTGGCGGCAGCTTGTAGGGCGAAGTACCTCTCCTCATCTGCACTGGTCGACAGTGCTGGCTGACCGCCACCGTGAGCAAGCTGCACAAGGCTGTCTACACCACCCAGCTCCTGAATAAGCTTCTTCATCGGGCTAAAGTCAAGCACCAGGTTGCAAATGGTGGCCGTCGCTTCCACTTTGACCACCTCTTCTTCGTCCGGATCTTGGAGCAGCGAAACGAGCTTCGGAGCTACGCCGGCATCAACGATGGACGTCCTTAAGATCGAAATGCTTCTGGAAAGAGCTCGTGCTAGGCGACAAGCTGCCACTCTGACGCCAAGAGCTGGAAAGCTGATGCTCGAGACCACCATTGCAAGCACAGAAGGCTGAACAGAGTCGATCAACTTCCTACGCGGCTCATCGTGCTGGAAAGTCAAAGAGGCCAGCGCGGTGAGACAAGCTTCGCGAAGCCTTATAGCGGACTCGTCAACGGTCGGTGGCGCAATGCCAATCGTACTATCCGTGCGTGTTGTGCTGATGGCAATGCTTCCTAGAACAGTCGTGGCTGCGTTTGTACGCTCCACCTTGGCGCTGCTGGGTGGCTGACTGCGGGCGCATGCTCGATCAAGAAGCTTGGCCAACTTGACAAGCGCGTTGTAACTGTCAGAGGCCAAATTCTGCAGAGTGACATTGTCCGCAACGAGCCTTGCAATCGCAAATGCTGCTTGGATCTGTATCTCAACCTGGCTCGATCCTTGCAATTGAGTTGCTGAAGCGGTTGTGGACGATGGTGCGAGACCCGCAGGTGTGTAATCGAGGAGTTCCATGAGTACTTCCAGAACGCACTGGTTCGTCTTGGCAGTGAAGGGATGCACTTTGATGACGTTGGCGAGACAGGTGAAAGCGGCCAATCTCACGTTGGCGCTGCTGGTATGGCGCAGCCCGAGCAGGACCGAGGTCGGCAGCATCCCTGAAGGAGATGTGCAGCGAAAGAGACGCAGAGACGCTTCTGGTTCATCTCGTGTGATTTCGGCAAGACAGTACAGGGCAGCCTCTTGTGTCTTGGCAAATCCACATTCGGCGGCAGCGAGGAAGACGGTCAAAATGGAAGCAGGTTCGACATCTCCCAAACCAGGCGCAGCAAGGTCGTCCTCGCCGGCATCTTCGTCCCACACTGGCAAAGGCGGAGCGTCAAATGTACCTTGATCTGCGTCTTTCATTCCGAGGCGTGAACGTGAACGCGAACCTTTTCGTATGACCTGTGCTTGCAACTCTGATGGCAAAGCGTTGACCGGTGTGGCCTCGCTGCGTCCGCGCGATGAAGATGATTCGACCGGCCAGCCGAGGACAAACGGACTATTGGCAGCAGTGAAATCCAAAATTCTCTCTCGCCGGTGAGCAATCTGCTGGGCCAGCGAGATCCGTGCATCGCCGGATGGTTCTGTATCGTAGCCAGGGATGAACAAGGTTCCCGATAAGATGGCGCAAATCATTTCTACGACGCTAAGGATCTTGGTCTTGACTGTCATTGGGAGGCTCTCGACGTCGACTGTAGAGTCACGGGATGATGCGTCTGGCTGATTTGCACGCTCTGAGATAGAGGAGGACGCTTGCGACGCTTCGTGATGACTGGCCATAGGTGAGGAAGCCGCTGAAGGCAAAACGCTGCGGTCTTTTGACGTTGCTTTGGACGGCTGACCGAAACTCGAGTGTCCTGCGGGACCATGCTGCTGCGGTACTTGGCACATGAAGAGAGGGCCGAGCAAAAAAGGAAGATTCGTCGGATCATACACCTGTTCGAGAAAGACTCTCGCAAGACGGCGTAGCTCATGCTGCTGTTGGACTTCCGACTCCAGCTGGTCTTGCTTCAACTTTGCCCGCAGATTGTCATTGCTTGCGCTGCTCATCAGAATGTCCTGGATCGGTGCTGGTGTAGCTGAGAAGGAGTCACGGCTGCTTTTGCCAAAGATCTTGGAAGCAGCAGCGTTGGAGCCGAGGCGAGCAATAGAGACCCCTGACGAAGCTGCCTTGGTTCCCCAACTGGAACCGATCCCCCATCGTGGGCTTGCGGAAAGCTGGTCAGCGACGGAGAGAAGCATGGACCGCAGTGCGCGAAGAAGTGATTCAAGCAGCTTGAGAGCATCAAAGGAGCCATCCGCCGAGTCAAGGATGTGATGTCCAGAGCGGCTGAGCTGCTGGCTGAGGTTGCGCAAGCAGCAGAGAAGAGCATCATGAGTTCCCGAGCGCAAAAGCTGTAGCAAGGTGGATTGTGCCGGAGTGTTGGCGAGCGAGGCAATGATGGTAGAAGAAAGGCTGACTAGTTCGAAAGCATGGCTGGTGGAAGTGAGATTGATCCTCAGGAGCTGAACGAGCTGTTCGATGACACCGGTATGGACGAGGTTGGACTTCTTCGTTCTAGAGCCGATGACTGAATTGCGGATTGCTTTGAGTTGGGATATAGCCTGCTGCGGGTTCTCTAGGTCAAGTCGCATGGTAGCAGTCTGAGCGAGAGCCGCACCTCCGAGGATGGAAGGCAGAGGCAAAGTCATCGTGAATGACTGCCTGACGTGCCTATGGGATGATGGGCGACGCCACTATCCCTAGGATGTTGTCGTGAAGAGCGAAGCGACACTTAACAGAGACTTGATTACGCGGCTGAAGAACAACAGAACGTTGGAAGCGGTAGAAACTGGACGAGGTATCAGAGTCGAATCGAAGGTCAAAGGCAAGGGATGCGGTTGCGGGTTTGCCAACTGCGGCTTCTTCGCGTTGAATTGATGGTAAGGTCTGAGAGCATCACAGCCCCGCAACATGTGAGCTTTCAGATGTGCCGCTGCAGCGTTTCCGATCTGCATCGCTCGCATTTCTGCAAATTGATGTGGAGCAGTGCGCTGCTGTCAGATCAGAACCCTGACTTGACTCGCGCTAAGCCTCTTTCGACTCCGACGCGTTTTTGCCTTCCTCCATCCCAGACTCAAGCTCATTATCTCATGCCTGAACAGCATGTCACATCCGTATCAATCGAACGCTCATCACTCGTCTGAGAGACTTTCGCGCAGGCTTGATTGGCGTTCAGAGCTAGAATTTAGAAGAGTACAACGTTACAAAATCATGAGAATACAAGGCAATCTTGGAAGCAGGCCGGCGAAGAATGAGGATGTGGAAGAAAGTCAATGGACATGCCAGAGCCATGATGACGAATGAGAAAGCGTGACTGGGTATAGAATCGGTGGTTCAGAGCTTGTAAACTACGCCGTCGCTGAACATGATGCTGCTCTCCCTGTGCATCTCTTCAAGCACCTGGCGTGCTTCGTTGCTGTCGAACAGATCAGCTGTGCGGCGGCCTTCGTTCATGACAGGAAGCAGCTCGTCGAGCGGGATAGCGTCCATCTCGGCCAATCGACCGTCAGACGAGAAGAGCAAGTCCGATAACGCCTCTTTGAAAGCCTCTGTCCTTTGCGACGAGACTGCGTTGGAAGAGCCAGACTGGATGGGTTGTGATGGGATGACGACTTCCACCTCGAGGGATCGCATCGCTTCGAGCGCATCCTCGTCGTCGAATGTCTCTTCGTCCATTCCACCAGGACCGACCATGGCTGGCTTGGGTCGAGTCGCCCGAGCAGCGCGTGTGGGGTAAGCTCCATTGGATCTTGTAGAGCGCTGCGAAGAGACGAGTCTTGCTTCGTCGTCATCATCACTGCTGTGATCTTCCTCGCCGTAACGCTGACCACCACGACGACCGCCTCGGCCGCCTCGCGAAGTGCTTCCGTTGCGGTAAGCTTGGCTGCCGTCCGCACGAGCAACTTCATCTCCGCTATCGTCATCATCATCGTCATCATCGTTCTGCTCGTCATCGCTCATCGGGCTGTTACCAGTGCGACGTCGCTTGTTGACACCTCGGCGACCACCAAGCACCTCTTTGAACAGAGCGAAACGCAGGATCTCTTCTGCGGCTTCAGCATCACGCTCCTCCACCTTGCTGCTGAGTCGACTCTTAGCGTGGGCGGTCGACAAACGAATCAGGGTCTCGAGCGTACGCGCTGTCAATGGCGACGTTCGCTTCTGGTTGCCCGAGAGCTCATCGTTACGCAAGTTCGAGTAGACGTTGACAATCCACTCGGCAGCTCCTTTGGTGAGCACAGGGTGGATACGCGACTTGGCGTACTGAATGTACTTTTTGATGAAGGCGATCGAAAGCACTTCCTTCTTGTCGTTGCTTCGGCCGGTACCGGTGACACCCGAGTGCAACAGAGGGTTGTACTTTTCGAAGGGCGAAGTGTCGCCTAGCATGGCAGCGCCGTCTGCGTCCGTGCCTTCAGGCGCACCGACGTCAAGTGCCTGATCGAGGTTGTCCACAGCGGGTGTGCCTTCCTCAAGACCAGGTTGCAGGTATCGGTGCATGCGAAGAACGTGTTCCGAGATCATACGGTCGCGCTGCTCGTCAACGTCGTCCGTGACGACAAAGAGCAAATCGAAACGCGAAAGGAGCGAGTCGGGAAGCGCAATGTTCTTGTGAGGATCCTTGTGCACGTCGTACTGACCGTAGATTGGGTTGGCAGCTGCCACTACCGAGCAACGAGCATTCAGACTGGTGTGGATACCAGCCTTGGCGATGGTTACCGTCTGCTGTTCCATGACTTCGTGAATGGCGACTCGGTCGACGTCGCTCATCTTGTCGAATTCGTCAATACAAATGACGCCACGATCGGCGAGAACCATGGCACCGGCCTCAAGTCGACGCTCGCCTGTCTCCTTGTCGGTTGTAACGGCAGCGGTAAGACCGACACCACTGGACCCCCGACCGGTTGTGGCAATGGCGAGCGGTGCAGTGTTGAGAACGAATCGAAGCATCTGCGACTTGGCCGTGGACGGGTCACCGACCATGAGAATATTAATGTCTCCACGAATGTGCGTACCATTGGGCAGGTTCTTCTCTTCACCTCCAAGCAAGAGGAGCAGCACCGCCTTTTTGATGTATTCATGACCGTAAATTGAGGGGGCAAGCGACTGCGAGAGCAATTGGAAAACGTTCTTGCGCTTTGCGATCTTGTTGATGTTGCGGATGTCAGTATCGGTGATGTGTGCTTGTGCGATTCCTCCACCGGCCTTTGAGGACAGAAGATTGAGATTGTTGCCGATCATGAGAGTGCGGAAGGTGGAAGAAGAGCTTTGACCGGTTCGGTTGCCGAGCGATCGATACATCCCGACAAGCTGGATACGGTCACCAGGCTTGCAGCGGTCCACCATGTCATCGTCCATGACAACGTCGATGCTTCTTGGCAATTGACCAGGCGGCGCGCGTTCTGGCATCTCTTGGATCGAAATCATCTGATGGTCACGGAAGAGACTGTGGCCGTACTCGGTGGTCAGTCTGTTGCCGTTCTCGTCCTCAGTTGGGTAGACGGTGGATGAAGGTGGAAGGGTGCCGTACATAGTGGCATCACGGTATTCGCGTTGGTGGAACTTGAGTGTCTGTTCACAGTAGTGAACCGACTTAAGGATTTTGGGGCGGACAAGGGAGCAACGGGTAACGATACCTTCCAAGCTCATCATCTTGCCGATGTGAATACTGCGAAGTGTGCGTGGGTTGACATGGTGATCACCAAAACTTCCGCGCAGACCAATGTAGTATTGCTTGTTCTTGATGTCATCTTTGAGAGGGTTGTGCGCCAACTCGACCGACATATGCAATGCGGCGTCGAAGGCAGGGAGGTATTCGTTGGGCTCGTTGAGCAAGCCGGTAGCAAACTCTCGATTGTAGGAACGAAGATCATCAATGTTGATGATGAGTCGACGAGCGTCCATCCTCAGCATGCGACGGACGGCATCTGTGTATTCATCCTTGGACAAGAACTCGGAGAAGACTCGTTGCCTATCACGGAGCAAGTCATCTTGGAAGATGGGGACATCGAGGTTGTTGTCGTCGTATGCCTGGCTCATCTTGGCGATGGTGTGTCAAAGACTGAAGAGGATGTTGATGGCTGGGGGAAGATGGCACGTTGGCCGGTGCAGCTGTCTCGTTGCAGCGATAGCAGCGTATGGGTATACTAGCGTCTAATCTTTCGATTTGGTAAGATTTGAACGAGGATGGTGCCGATTGCGCAGGGAATGGGTGGAACAGGTTGACGATGCAGTTAAGAAGATGAGATGGTGACAGAGTCAACTTGCAGATACAGTACTGCTCCGTTCTGTGCTATCCATTTCGACACAAAGTGTTGTCTGCAGCTCAGCGTTTTGCCAGAGAACGCTCGCATTCGCGTTGAGCATCTCGTCTCTCTCTCTCTCTCTCCGACTTCCTCTCTCAAAGAGAAAAACACTGAGCAACACACCAGCGCGCGTTCTACGAAGCAAACACAAAAGGAAGCAATTTACGCGAACGCGCAAAGTCGCGTTTCAGCTCATTTACGCGTCAACACTTTTGCACAATTGGAGACGCGGTCGGCCTGGCTCACGGCCGGAAACGAGTATGCTCGATCTGACACTTGACTCGCAAATTTCATCCTCTTCGAGATTGACAGAAACAGCTTCTCCATTCACGATCGACTTCTAAGCAAGACACTTCCTGTCACATGTGAAATGAAAGCTCTCCCTAGCTTGTTATCATCTGTTGCGGGGCAATCAGTCACAGGATCCACTAACAACTGCTAATCTAGACTGAATCTTACAGATTTCAAGTCCGATGTGAGCATTCTCACCTTTTTAGGCGCGGGACAACACAAAAGAGATCTAAGTGTGGCCACTAGATCGCAAAGTAGATGTCAGATCATGCCGACTCGGTGACAGCTTGCTAGCGGCAAGTCGTATACAGGCTACTGTTAGGAAGCCCAAACGATGTGCAGAACTAGAAGCCTCGGATGGCTAGGCGAGCACGACATTTCCGTCTCCGGTCTCAGAAGCGAGGCGACGCAGGGTGCAAGAAGCGGGTAACGAGTACCGAAAAAAACTAGAGCCTCTGTAGCGCGGTCTCAAGCATCCTCGTTCCAGTACGTACTTCCCGGAGCGCTTGTAGTTGTCTCAACGCCATCAAGGTCGCACTACTTCGTCGACATCCGCAGAATTTGCCACACTAAATCGCTGAATCCGCTAGTTACCCGCCACAACAAGGACTTGCCGAGGTGGCAAACCACTAGCTCGCCAATATAGACAAGCGAGCGAGGCGGATCGCCAAAGCTTAGTGCCTTCATTTCTTACCACAGTATCACGGAGT
Source organism: Pseudozyma sp. M118-08B (assembly GCA_037039655.1). Taxonomy (NCBI): domain Eukaryota; kingdom Fungi; phylum Basidiomycota; class Ustilaginomycetes; order Ustilaginales; family Ustilaginaceae; genus Pseudozyma; species Pseudozyma sp. M118-08B. Next base: position 51,943 of record JAXQGJ010000119.1, on the reverse strand, counting down.
CCGATGAAATGGCAATCACGAATGGTCGAAGCCGCCATTCCCAGAGTCCTTCTCACAGAGTTGTCAAAGCTGCTGGCTCGTGGCCCGAAGCGCTCGCTCCAATTTTGATCTTCCCATTTCCTCCCGAAACCGTGCCACCGTGCTTGAAGGAAAGATGCACCGAACTTACCACCACTAATCACGGCGACGACAAGATTTGCTGGAAACGTGTGGCTTCAAGAATTCGATGGAAGGGCGGAGGCCGAATATTGCATTGAACAGCAAGTTGCAGGCGACCTGATGTTGCTTTGAGATCTTATCTTCGCCCAAATACTCCCTTTATGCCCTACTTGGAAACAAAGACGCCAAAATTTGAACAACGGGAAGCATGAGTTTGCAAAAGTCTCCGAGGCAGGTTCTGTGACAGATGAAAAGTTCTCTCGGATACAGCTCTGACAACGACGAGACACAACACGGTGGAAGGTATGGCTGTGAACGACCTCGTATTTGATCTGCCGACTACAACATACAGACACCTCGTATTTGATCTGCCGACTACAACATACAGAGTACGTTGCTTGGCTCTCGATGCCTGATTGCACTTGTGGAACCCTGCCACGGCATGTCAGACTCTGATTGGCGAGCATCTGCAGATCCACTCTCATGCGACGTCCTCTTTGTGTAACGTGGATAACCAACTCGTCATCTTACAAACAGGAGGCTGTGCGCGGCAGTTGACAATTCTGAGGAAAATGGTCTCTGCAGAAACGATGCCGGCTTCTTGGATTGGTGCGTTTTGAAATTCACGGCGACTTGGACGTGGCTTGGATCCTGCGTCGTGTTTCCAAAGTCCGCTTGACCGGGTCGGAGATGCACTTTCCAAGTCGCCAGCGGCACTTGATCTCTAGCCTGTCATAACTCTCGGCAAGGGACAAAAGCGTAAGAACGGCAACAATTTTCAGGAACCTTTATCATTTCGAGGTCAAGCCTTCGCATCGATGCAAGTGCCCTTTCTCATGCATAGGTGTTGGTCTACTGTTTTGGCGAAGTTCCTGCTCTGTCTCGAGGAAGCCTTACTGCCCATGGATTCGCAAATCGCACCCTCTTCTTTTGTGAAGTTTAGTCTGCCTTCAGACACACACTAAAATGGCGTCAAATCAAAGTGTGCTTATGACTCTTTTCTTGTGTTATCTGCCAAGTTAGCGAAACTCGGACTGCTTACAGTAATGTAAAGTACGTAACCGCTAGTCTCGTAGTATCACTGGCATATGATCTAGCGTGCTTGTCTTCGAAAGAGCGAGAAGCTATTGTGTGAAAGGGATAGCGAGAAAGCTACAGGTGGCAGTGACAGGACAGCAGTTTCTGACGTACTCGAACGGCATCGTCGGAAGTGAGTCGCGTTTCTATTCTGATCTGCAATGAGCAACACTGTCGGTCAACTTTGCTGTCTCGTGTCTTCCCGCGCTGGGTAGTGACGGCACATGGCGCTGCTGCCTCATGCATCATGCTCTCTGGCACAGGTCTTGAGATGCTCAGCAAGCCTACTGGCTGTATGCCGTGAGCTCTGGCGACTGCATGGCGGGTGTGTTGCAGCTCGCACTAATCTCTGCTTTTGAACATATGAGTACGGCCCCTTTTCTACCTTCCGTCAAAGATCTTCTCAGCAACCCTTTCTCCTCCGTCTTACTCCTCTACTCTCTGCTCGTTCCATTCTGTTCCTCGCGATACCATTGACCTTCTCGTACTTTGTAGTCTATACCATCATCATCACCACCACCACTCGCCTTAGGTTTCAGCTTGACTCTACTTTAAACCATCTCGACATTCGCCGAGCCTCTCTTAGGCCCTCAGCGTGACTTCAATCGATCTGCAGAAAGGTCCAAGTGTCCCTATTTCATCTACCATTGTGTGCTGTCAACTATCACTAAGGCACAACGCCAGGCATCGCTGCATAGATATCGGCCCCGCCTAAGCAGCCACCCCACCTCAAAAGAAGAGCAACACAGCCCCTCAGGCCTCGCCGAGATCGTGGCAACGGCACGGGGGCGTTGGCTGATCTGCAATCGATCCAATCAGGCGGCCCACATAGATCTCGACCTTAAACCATGCTTCAGCAACAAGCGCCACATGTCTTTGCCTTGTCGAGCTCGCCTCACAGGCAACGCTCGCCAACGCCACACCAACCACCGCAGCCCCGAAGCATCCTTAAAAAGACAGCGTCGACCCCTACTTCTCCTACAGGCTCATCATCCACCTCGCCATTAGCATCACCTACAATGTCGCCGACCCGCACCAGCTTTTCAAGTCCCTCATATCGCTCTCACCAATGGTCCGTCATCGGCATTGCACGAGACCAGCAGCGTCGTTCGTCCAACACCAGCAACAGCTCGAGCAACGGCCTTACCGTCACACTATTCTATGCACCGACCAAAACTCTGTACGCTTGGCCATTCAATCTGTCGAGCCCGGACGCAAAAGGTGTCTGCTACGAGACTCTCTTCACGGAATCGGATGAAGCTTCTTTTCAAAGACCACCGGAAGGCACAATGAGCACGAGCTTGCGCGTACTTGCCGATGTCATTCGCTGCTGGATGAGAATCCGGAGGGAACGCTCTGCCTCGGAGAAACGTAGGGCATCCGATGGCACGGTAATGACTACGTCGGGTTCTCCAACGTCATCTGTAGACGCAGTTGTGGACAACGATGAAGTCCTCGATCTCATCATCGAGCACCTCCGCCTGTGTCCACTTACTCCATTCGAGAGGTCCATTCATTTGTTGCGACAGAAGCTACCAGGTTCCTCAGCAAGGGATCAGTCATTACCTCGAGAACAATCTGATGACTCGCTCAGGGGTCACTCACCCAAGCCATGCGCAAGCTCGATCTCATCGGAAGACGATCTTGATTCTCGCTGCCGAAGCAACTCGTCCGCCTCGAGTCGATCCAGCACCGCCGAGACGAGTCCGGAGGACACTGTACAAATAAAGAAGGCACCTTCGCCAAAGCTTCCAAAGCTCAACACTGAGCTCGCATCTCCTTCTCCGGCGCCAATTCCTGCACCAGAGTCGAAAGGGTCAGTACCACAAATCTGCCTCGTAGAAGCAACACCACAGGACGTAGACTACGAGGAACGTGATCGTGCTTTACAAAAGGCCACTTCGCCAGCCGGACCCAGTCGCAAAGGCAGCTACACTGGCTCCTCCTCTATGGACACTGTCCACGAGGATGCTTTGGAGATCGCTGAGGCCTCCGATGGCAACTCGACGCAAGACAGCGGCAAAATTACCTTCAACAAAGTCGAACCCTCCCACCGCCGTGACTCGGATGACCCTTCAAGCCCTAAAACCTCCTCGCCATCGCACAAGAACAAGGCCTCTCGACCAGAGCATCTCAGCACCAACCCCGCTCCCAACGTCGCCTTCCGAGACCCTTTCCCAAAGGCGCAAGCCTCCAGCTCAAAGTCGGACATCCGCGTCGAGACAATCGAGCTCGGCAGCCCCGAATCGCTCTTGACCGCAACCAAGAGCAAGAACAAGTCTTCAAGAAGGCCGTCGTTCGAAGGTCTTCGAGCGATCTTTGGCGGCCGTACAAAATCGCATTAAAACGAACAATACACCAGATCCCCCTCCCTTTGATTCGTTCTCTCTGTCTGTTCTCACTCGTATCGACATTGTCACGCTTTTTGCTTCTGTCTTGCTCGTTTCTTCCCTCATACCAGTCACACATGTATACTTAGGCTCTCAGCATCTTTCAATCACTTTCTGCAATGTCACCGAATCTCAGCACTAGAACTCAGCATTTTTATGGCCAACAGTGGCAGTAGGAAGATTTTGTGTTGAAGAAACATGAGCACCAAGATGAGGGGAAAGGGGCCCTGGAAGGCGAGTCTACTCCGACAGCGCAGAGGATGCTCACGTGCGGCCACCGGAAGGGGTGTAGGAGCTACCGCCTTGACCATTGTTGTCTGTTGTGCGATATTGAATGATTTGTCAGTATCGATATGCTGTCCAGTGTCTTAAAAGGCCATACGCAACTTACAGTAGGTGGAGCCGTTAGGGTTGCTGTAGTAGTACGAGCCGTTGGTATTGGAGTAGTGATAGCTGTTGGAGTTGGAAGCGCTGGAGCCATAGTCACGAGAGCAGTAGTGGTTGCCCTGCGAGTTGGTGCCGGACGAGTTGTAGCTGTAGCCGCCGTTGCCGCCAGAACCACCGCTGCTGCCCTGAGAGGAACCGGAGCCGCCGTTGTAAGACATGATGTTCGAGAGATCGTTTGCGTGGCTGTGAGATGTTTGCAAGGTTTGTTGAGGTCGTGAGGGCAACTCAGGATGGTATGTGAGTACGAGCTTTTATCCCCTTTGGTCGTGGGCCGGGGATCGCTAAGAAACTCAGCAGAACAAGAGACGAAGATACACCATAGAGAGAAAGGGACTGTCTGTTGAGCAGGCCCTTTCATGTTTGAGGCATTGTTATCCGTGCTTCTCCCCACCGTGTCGAAGGTAGCACCCACAAGTAGTATGGCCGTGAAGCTTGGACCATGCGAGCTTCATCTCCCATTCTCGCTTCTGTCGTGGTTGCGACTTGAACTTCCCTTTGTGTAACTGACAAGGGTCTGATCTTCTGTCAAGCGAGCCTGATGTCTGAGGCAACAGAGAATAGCTTAATTGATACCGACATGGTCATCCGGGCGAGACCCTCTTTCCGACCAAGACTGTGAGGTTGATTAATTCCCGATTTGATATGATCGGCGGAAGCAATTACACGACAGGAGTTTCTTGATGTCGACCTGTCGAAGCGTTGATGGATGACTGAGCGTGGCGCTGCTGGGAAACGTCACATGGCGCCGTTCTATGCAAGCTTTCCCATGACGTACCCAATGCCTTGATCCTGGCTTGTAGCAAGACCCTGGCCTTGAAGCTGCGCACCGGCCATTTGAGCTCGCTCTCTGTGCTATCAAGAATGAGGATCACAGGCAGCAGCCAAGGCTGGCCCGTCTCAAGGCGCCGAAAGTGACCGGCGCCCTCTTCAGATACCTTTGCGATTGCAACAGAGGTCTGTCCTCCATCTTGACCATCACCACCATTTCTGAATCTACTCCGTGATCATAGCAAACATGTCATACAGCGACAACACGAACAACAGCAGCAGTGAGTGCCTCTCCTGAACGATCACGACCCGGTCCTCGCCAAGGTGCAATAAGATACTGACTTCTTGTGAGGGTGCTGTGTCTTCTACTTTGCTACGACTACGCACAGACGCTAGCGGCACGCAGCCTCTCTCTGTCGGTGACGACCGACTTGCTTCGGACAACAACTTCACCGACCAGTCCTCAGCTCAACCCAACCCTTCCAACTCGGATCAAGAAGTAGAACGTGGCGAGACTATCGACCAGGGTGGCTACGGTCTATCGGCATCTGGAGGCGATCAGTTCGCAAAAGAGAACCAAACAGGTTCAGGCTTCTCATCGAGTGGAGGAGGTGCGGGACAGTTCAAGCCAAGCGTGCAGGACTCTGACGCCAACACCAGCTATCGCGCTGATGCAGCTGCGGATTCTGACGAGGTCGCTCACCGCGGACTTGATGCTTAGTGCAAATCAATGAAGACATCGTAGCCAGCACGGTTCTATGAGTCTGTGATTTTGACTTGGTGGGTGAGCATAGCATGCAGAAGCCATGGTCAAGTGAACCTTGACGAAGACGGCCTGTGCGTCCTCCACAGAAAGTTCCGTCAAAAAAGTAAAGTTGTGTTAGGCTCATTCGCTAACATCTTTGCAAAAATTTAAGAGCTGTGTACTTTGTGATTTTAGGGAAAGGGTCAGCTCAGCGGCTGGATTGCGCGGCTAAGGCTGCGTGTTCGCGATTAGGTTGACGAAATTTGGACTCAGGGTGCGGGATCTTGGCGGGAATGGAAAGTGGGCTTTTCTCAAACAACACATCACAAAGCACACAAATGCCTGCACGCCTGCACATCACAAAGTCACAAAAATCCACAAAAAATCCACAAATTCACAAAATTGCAGCTGCGTGAATTAGCCGTGACCGCTCTGCAGCGGTGGCGGGTTCTCAGCTGCTGTAGCTATCAACCCAACCCACAGCAGACCAAAGCGTGAAACTGAGTCAACAAATCTCCAACTTAGCTTTGGCCGACCGCCCTACTTTCTCTTACCTCCATCCTCAACCATCCTCTCTCTCTCCCTCTCTCTCCCTCTCTCTCATACACCTACCATTTTTGCAGAGACTTGCCGCCATCTCCCACGGCTGAGGTGAACGAAGCCTGACGTTCAGGCCGTGTCTTCAGCCGCACTCTCTGCAGTCGGACCATCCTACACCCTGCGGATCGAGCGCAAAAAGCAACCCTATCAATCAAGCTTTCTCTCGCCTTGTCGACTCAACTCTGTCGCATCATCTTTTGACTTCAGCACCAAGTCATGTCTGCATCAGGACTATTCTTCACCATGTCGGCCTCACCTTCGCGATCCTCATCGCCGGCAGTCACAGCAAACCCCAACCACCAGATCCCGTTTAACAGTGCACCGGTCCATCATGCACCAAGCCCACTCGGCTTTGGCTTCGGTTTTGGCTCTTCGTTCGGTGGAAACAACGCTGGCGTCAGCTCACCAGCAGCATCGTCATCTGCTTCACCTATGTTTGGCTTCGGTTCTGCATTTACATCTGCTCAGCCATCAGCGTTATCTCCCTCAAGACGATCAGAAGCAAAACGTAGACGTGATCTTGATGATGACGAGGATGTAGACGACGATGAGGATATGGGTCATGCACAGCGATCCAGACTTGGATCGGATCCCTTCACTACCTCGGTCGATCAGAAGCGTATGGTCTTGCCTAAGCGGATGCGAGCAGGACTAGGATTTGGACCGATGCACTCAGAATCACCTTCAGTCACCACATCAGCATTCGGCCCTTCGCCATCGACCTTTCACAGCTCATCACAACCCAGCAATACGTTTCATGCCTCCCCATCATCCTCGAAACGGCCTGCGCTTGGCGCATCGAATAGCACAGTAGGCATGTCTGGAATCGATGTTGATATCGGCAAGATGCTCGCCTCGATGGACAAGCCCTCGCTTCTTTCTATGCTGACATCGCTTCTTTCGCAATCGAAGGACGCTTCTTTGCCAGTCCAAATCCTGTCGTTGCTACCAACACCTTCGCTTGACTCTGTCGAGGCTTCACTTGACGAGCTCGAGAAAGCGATCCGCTCAGCAATCCCTTTCACAGCAGATGGTAGCTCTGTACGTCATGAATACACATGGTCTCGCCTTCGTGCACCTATCGCTGCCTTTGTCGATGCTGCGCTTGGCTACCTTCCCTTCTTTGTCACCGAGCTGGACTCTGATCGCGAGCAGCGACTTCGCGAACGAGATCCCCGTCTGCAAGCAGACAGAGAAGAGGTCCACCCAGCAACCACGTTCAGCTTTCTCCTCATGATCACCAACCGCGTTCTCCGCATCGAAGCCCTCTTGCCCTCGGTCACAAAGTCAAGCCTTGCTTTCAATCTTTTCACTGCTTCGAGTCAGCCTACTTTGTTCAGCTTTGCCTCTTCTACCCCTGCCTCTCCAGCTAGAACAGCGAACAGCGATGCGTACGGAAAGCATAGCAACCTCGCTTACATCCTGGGTAACGAGTTCGCGAGCCCTTCTTCGCCAGATGCACTGATGACAGTGTTGATGCCAGCAATCCTGAAACAGTGGACAACCTTGTTACATCGATTGGATAAGGCGGTGAATGGTGACGGGAGGATGTTCTCCCAAGAAGTAGTTTTGGGATGGGCTAGGGGTCTGGAAGCTACCATCACCTCCGCCGCAGCAGTCAAGAAAGAGGGAGAGGGAGCCGTCAAGCAAGAAGAGATGTTGATCAGGAAAGCCATGGACGAAGTCAGGAACCGTCTCGAGCGAGATTTGGCCTGGCTGGTCGGCGGAGTTGTACAGCAACAACAGCATCACAATAGCATCGCTCAAAGGCAGATCGGCGGCAGGAAAGAGAAACGTACTCGCGGCTCGAGTATGAGTGATGGCGAAGAGGAGCTCTAAGGCACGCAGCTCAAAGTATTGAACGGTTTGGATTCACTCTTTCTGTCTTCACAGTCACATACATACATACTTTCATAATACCCTTTTTTAGCATCATCTTAGTCCGTATCACTAGTCCGCAATCTTACTTGTTTTCAGCATCTCATGTCAAGCCGGTCGTGAGGGTCTGTGTGTGGAACATCGATTCACCGCAGTGCCTCTCAGATGCTTCTCATGTGAGCCTGAGTCGTTTGGAACTTTCGACAGTGAGCTCACCTTGTTGTTTGGCACGAGAAGTACACATTTCACGTCAGGTGGGCGATGTTAGCTCGCCGTTTTTGGGCTGGTTTGACGAAAGCGCATATTTCAACACATGCTAAGCCGATTTGAGGCGTACTTGATGAAGGTGAGCGGCGATGAAAATTCCTATCTCGCTGCTTTTCTATTAATGGTGATTTAAGGAGACGTGGTGCAAGATGATGCGCCTACACATGCGGTTCGGCGTCCACGAAGGCGAAGGACAACGTCAAAGGTGGCCTACACAAGTATTGTTCAGAGTCACGATCGAGTTAGCTCTCAACGATGCTAGTTCGTCAGATCAGTCAAAACGACACAACGCAAACGGGTAAGGAAAAGCTTGGCCAAAGATCTATTGCGTGACGATTTCACTACACGGGTGGAATTCCGTTCTGCTTCCGTTTCCTTTTCATCTCCTCCTGCCGACCCAAGCTTTTCACCTTTGCAAGGAGATCCAATGACCCTTCTATGTCTTGAATCGCTTTGTCATGGTGTGTCTTTCTCCCACCTTTCTGCTCCTTTTCCGTAAGAGAAGCGATCATGGACAAATGATACTCCTTGAGGGAATCGAGCAATCGTTTGGCTTTGTGAAGAGTGTGCTCCGTGCGGCGTCGGTTGGTTGTGCATCGATGCAAATGTGCGTGATGGCGTGCGGTCGAAAAGCGCGAGAGCATGTCGAGTAGGGTTTGGTGCAAGATGGCGTGCCTTACGATTGGTCCTCTTGTCGCTGACAACGGAGTGTTCTCATTTGCCTCGATGGCCTGCGGGGCTGTAGCACCCGAGGAGGCAAGGTGGACCGCCTGTCGACGCAGTTTTCGACCTCGACGACCGCTCGCCACTCCTGCCGCCGGCGTAGGCCCAGGCAAATCTGCTGCTTCTGCTCCTGCCTCCGTCATAGCATCGCTAGAACTTTGACTGGGAGGAGCAGTCATGCATCTGTCAACAAGAACGCGGAAGGTCCGACCTGAAAGCTTGACGTTAGGGAAAAGCTCTTGGAAGTCGTTCACGAGCTTACGGCTCCACGACGTACGAAAGAGCGGATGCCGGACTTTCTTGAGCACCAGAATGAGCGATTCTTCGTTGGGTATGATTCGATGCACTGCCGCTTCTTCCGCTGGTGCTATTTCGCATTGGCTGTCCTCTCCAGCTTTGGACTTCATGCCGTGATTGCGCATCGAGTGTGCCCCATGAAACCGATCATTGACAGACGTTGGTCCATCAATGAATGCGTTTTCTTTGATATCGGAGCCAAGCCTCGCACCTGTCAGCTGGTTGAAAATTCTCAGCGTCTGTGTGAGGCTGACATCGTGATTTTGTTCGCAAGCGACAAGCGCGAGATTGAGGATGGTCGTGGCGCCTCCACTAACGCCAGTATGATGTTCGAGCCCTGAGGGTTCGGAAAGCGCCAAATGGACAATACGGATGGTCGTGGCTGTCTCTCCACGCTCAGCAAGTTGCGCGAGAACCGATTGAAGGAGCCAAGGTGGTGTAGCGCATGTGTCGGAGGAGCTCGTGGACCTTTCCATTTGCGAGAGGTCACCAGTGAGTTCGGAGTGTAGAGTCGTTGTGACCGGAGGAGCGCTGGTGTAGCGAAGGAGATGCGGTAGTAGTCTTTTGGAAACGGACAACTTTGCTTCGGCTTGCGCTCTCCTCTGTTCCGATTTCTGTAAGAGCTCTGCGTCTTCAGTCTGCATGTTCTGTGTCACTTCTGTTGCTGGTACTGCGGTGGCCGACAAAGCTGATGTCACCCTTGAGGCAATTCCCTTCTTCACGTTGTTGCCTCGATCGAATTCCCCCGCGTGCTCTTTCCATGACGCAGATCTTTGCCCGTCTCCAAGGCCATGACGGAGGAGGCTGCCCCATCCGATTGCGTTCAGTCCCGTCTCAGCTCCACTCTTCTGTATACTGCCGGTCTTTCTCGTGCTTCGACTGAGATGAGAGCTATATCCTTGATCCAAGAAAGCATCCACCATGATCCAGTCGCCATCCCTGGCTGCGTAGGCTACCTTGAGATTGAAAGCGAGGCGCAGAGGATCTTCATTGGCTTCTGGCCATATACTGACACCCTCTGCTTCCAAGTCGCCGGGGTTCTTGAGCAACGCAATCGGGGCTGAGGCACTCCTTTCAGTACTGCTGAGACTTAGAGATAGTCGAGCAGCTCTACTCTCGAGGTGCAATATCGAGCGAAGATCACTCCTCAAGTAGGCGAAGCGAAGAAGAAGTGCAAGACTCTGCCGTGACTCGACCTTCTCTGACCCCTGAGATTGACGCTCGATGGTCCAGACCGAATCTTCGTACCATGATAGCACTGCACTCGGAGCTCGGGAGCGAAGCTTACGCGTCTGCTGGTAAGCCTTTCGCAGAAAGCTTGCTTGGGAATTGCTGAGATCCGGATAAGCGGCTGCAAGTCGTTTGACAGCACGCTGAGCGCGGTTCTGTGTCGGTGGCGATTTCGCTGAGGTAGCGCTGGAAGTCGAGCCAGTCTGTGAGGCAGTGTTGCTTCCGCCAGAGCGGCTTTGTCGATGGCGGGCTGTCCCGCCCTTTGTTCTTGGCTTCAGCTTTGTCGGGAGATGAGCATGAACTGAAGTGGTTTCGAATTGTGAGCTCGTGGTTGCAGCGACCGTATCTGTGTTGGTTGCTGCTGCTGTACTGCCCCGAAGGGTCTGATTAAGTCGCACTATTGGTGGCACTTTGAGATCGGCGTGTGAAGATCGAGGCTGAGCCTCGCCATATTCCGAGGAAGAATTCTTTTTCAGCGGACGTGACGATCGCTGGTCGGATTCGCTTGGTGAGATGGAGATGCTGTTCCAGCGATCATGTGTGCCGGTTCTTGCTAGTCTAGAGTGAGAACTCTGGTCTGGCGATGATAGCGCCGTTGATGCCTTTGCGACAACGCTGTAGCTGGAGGACGGAAGAGGCACATGTCTAGGAATGTAGGGTCTCTCTAGCGCTCTCGATGCCTCTGCCAGCCCTTTGTAGAGCTGCGAGGCATGTCGCATTGCCCGGATGGTGCAAGACCCACGAAGCAGCCTGACAACCGTTTCGCCGGGTGGGATTAGAATCTAGAGACACATAGGTGATGGTGTTGGCGTCATTGAAGAGTCGAATAGGAGTCAGCCGGAGCGACTGCAGATAGAGACGTAGGACGTGGACAGAAACAAAGCCGAGGAAAGGCGCAGGTCGTCTTGGCTGAGCTCTTCAGAAGGTAATGGCTAGGCAATGAGGATGTGATATGATGAGATCCTGTGATACTCTCGAAAGGGTCCTTGTGATCTTCGGAAGCTCCGGCCAATTTCTTTTCTTCTCGAAAGCGCACTTTCAGCGCAATAATTTCAGGGCAGCACAGCGCTTTCTAATTCGTGCACCGTCACGTGTGGCTGCCCTTTCAGTCCCGGTTTCCGAGACTCTGCCATCGTGCCAAATGCCAACACATACACTGGCTAACAACGGCGTATAACACATGCTGCATCCTTTGCGTAGACATTGAGATTGAGCCGGAACAGTGCATACTTGTACAGAGAGACATGGAACAAGAAGAAAGATTGTAAAGTGAGTGCGGCAACATAGTGAAGAGAAGAGAGAAGAGTGATTTGGTGCATGAGATCCAGAAAGACCTAATACCTAGGCTCTGTCTCGAGACAATTGTAACAAGCTGTGCTTCAGCGACCAGCGCAGCCTGCATAAGTTGGCCAAGCGCGGTCCTGTGCTATCCTTGCTATGAGCATGGATCAGATCTTAGTTGACAGGCTGGCCAGGCACGCCCTGCTGGTAAGAGCCTTGTTGGCCACCGCCGTTGCCGAGATTGAGCTGACTGTTGCTCTGAGGGTGAGAGAGACCAGCGATTGCCGCCGACGTGGTAAAGTACGGGTGTCGAAGGGCCTCGTCGGCAGAGATACGCTGTGTAGGGTCGAACTTGAGCAGCTTGTCGAGCAAGTCGATAGCCAAGGGATGCGCCTTGGGGAACATGCTCTGGAATGGAACTCGGGGAACACGAGGGAAGGGTCGAACCTGGATCTCGGGAGAGTCGTTGACCAAACGCTTCATGGTGTTGTCATCTGGTGTGCCGAGGATACGGAGGATTTGGTTGAGCTGATCGTTGTTGTCACGACCTCGGAAAAGAGGAAGACCGGAGATCATTTCTGCCATAATGCAGCCTGCACTCCAGATGTCAATCGAGGTGGAATATGTGCGAGAGCCGAGCAAAACATCGGGTGCACGGTACCACAATGTGACGACTTCGTTTGAGAAGGTGTTGACGGGGATACCGAATGCTCGTGCAAGACCGAAATCGGCCAATTTGAGCTCGCCACGCTTGTTGATGAGCAGGTTTTGGGGCTTCAGGTCACGATGCAGCACACGGTTCTCGTGGCAGAAAGCGGTACCCTTGAGCAGCTGAAACATGAAGGAGCGAACGGTCACAGGGTCGAGTGCGCAGCGGTGACCGTGAATCTCCATGTACTTCTTCAGGTCCTGCTCCATGAATTCGAAAACGAGCATGAGCTTGGACTCTGTGTGAATGACATCGTACAGGCGCACGATGTTGGTGTGACGCAGCTCCTTCATGAGGGAGATCTCGCGGATCGCTGTGGATGGTGTGCCCTCCTCTGCATCGAGATGAATCTCTTTGAGTGCAACGATCTCGTTATTGAGTCTTGAACGTCCCTTGTATACGGTTGCGTATGTGCCCTCTCCGAGCTTCTCCAGCTGAACGTAGTTCATCGTGATGTGTCGGAGCCTGTGAAGAGCTCGAGGGGCTCCTACTAAGTCGGCTAGCGGCTAGGAAGAACTGTGGGAATCGATGTGAGCGGCTAGCTTGTGCTTGTTCGTTCGTTCGTTCGTTCGTTCGTTCGTCCTGACAGAGCCTGCTGACGGAGACGTCAAGGTTCTTTCGCTGTACTGTAATTGGAGGACGAGGCGATTGGAGGCTGTAATATGGCGAGGGTGACGTGGTTGCGGAGATGGAAGCAATGGCAAAAGGCTGAATCGGCTCATTTGCAACCTGTGCAACACTCAAAGAAGTATCGGCTGCTTTAAAGTGTCGGTCTCAGCCGCGGGAGGCAGACAGGCGCGACTTTTCGGTTGAGTCGAGCTCAGGGAACTGCAGCTCCTTGCACCTCTTCGATTCCAGGCTTGACACAAAAAGAAGTGGCGGCGAACAGACCACACACTCACACCGACACACGCCTGCCTTTGTGACAGGTCATAGTCGAAATTTGAGCAACTGCTCACAACCCGCAGCTGCAGCACGTTGTTCGAGAAAATTAACTTGACTTAAGGCTCACTCGAGTCGCGGCCTCACAGGGCGAGACGTGTTCTGATCTTGATGAGATAAGCACTTGTCATCCACTGGGACGAATTTTGACTTTTTGCTGCCGCTCTGCAGAAAGTTGGAATTTCTGGTTGCTCTCAAGGACACGAGAAAAAAAAAGTTGGCAGGAAGGGTTGCAGCTCCACCGACCAAGATTCTCAATTCTTCTTGACAGAGCTCGTCTTCGTTGTACGACACCTCCTCGAGCGGCTTTGTCCAAAACCGTACCATCATCTGGCTCGATACGAACGACAAACATGGTCAAGAACAAAACCCCGAAGCCGTCCAAGTCGAGGCCTGCCTCCACCTCGGAGCTCAACCAGCCTCTGCTTCCATCCTCGGGTTCAGTCACAGCATCCACCGCCTCGTGCTCCTTCTCGCCTTCTCCTGATCACTCGCTTTTCGCACACATTAGCAATCAGATCCACCAGCAACGCTTGCGTATCTACAATGCCTCTGCTTCCGCTGCTTCCAGCTCTCAGCTCGTTACCGACTTCCTTCTCGCTTCGCTAGGTGGAGCTGAGTGCCTCTCGTCGCAATGGGTTCGTCTTTCGACATCCTCCTCAAAGTCCGCTAAGCGAAGAAAGCACGATGCAGAGTCTGGAGACGATGCTTCTTCGTCCGGCTCTTCCCAGCTCCTATTGGCACTCGGCTTGAGTTCGGGTCAAGTGCACCTTTTGAGCCCGGCTCTCGCTCAGTCGGTTGCCATCCTGGATGGGTCCTCCGCCTCCGGAAGCAGCACCTCTTCAGCAGCTAGTGCCGGCATTGTCTCCTTGTCTTACTCGGAATCCAACAAGACTCTCTATGCATGCTCCAAGAGCGGCTGGGTCTCCACATTTGCGCTTGCGGATGTCAAGCTCGGTGACCAAACCGCTGCATTACGGCCCTTCTCCTCATTCCGCCCTGACACAAAATCGGCTGTACAGCTCCTCTCCTCGCGACGGGGCCTTGTTCTTTCTGCGCATCACAGCATCAGCTTGAACGATGCCACCTCTTCGGACAATGCTCTTCGCGCTACTTTCACCGGACACGCTTCGCCAGTCACGCATCTTGAATGGCTCAACGACAACACTTTCATCTCCGCCGCGGAAGGTGATCGTATCGTAAGTGCATGGACGTACGAGGCCAAGGCAGGCAAAGCTGTCTCTGGCCGTGCTTTCGCCACTGCTGCTCTCGATGGTCCTGTCCGTGCGCTTTCTGTCTCGACCGACTCCTCTTCCATTGCACGCACCCTCATCACCATTGTCACACAAACCGGAAGTGTCCGCGTCTACGGCCTTCCCGCAGAGCCAAAGTCTGATGCATTGCCAGCCAAGAAGAAGTCGGCGGCCCTTCCATCATTGGAGCTCCTCGCGCAATCGGAGAGCGGTGCAGCATCGGTAGAATGGATCGACGCCCGTCTCGTCTCTGACAAGCTGCGACTTGCTCGACTCATTCGTGGTGCCAAGGTGTCTATCGACGAGACAACCGTTGTCAGCGGCAAGGATGCTCAGTTGCAAAAGACGCTGCGTTTGCCCGCCGCTGGTGGCAAGCAAAACTCGTCGTCGGGCGGTCTGTTGGCTGCGGAGAGCGATGAGGCTCAACTGACCGGTGGTGCCGCTGCAACACAGAGGTATGTTGATGCGCCATTGCGTCCTCAAGGCTTCGACGATGCCGATCTCTCCTTGGGTCTCGAAGATGCTGGTCTTGCCGCTGCTCCCTCTGCACGAGGAGGCGAATTGGAGCCAACGCTCGCACAAAGGTTGAAGGATCTCGGATTCGCTGATCCCTCTCTGGCCGGTCAGGAGGCGGACGAAGACGATGCTGATGTACCCACCAAGAAGCAGCAGTCGTTGATGAGCGAAGCCTCGCTCGCATCTTCGCTCTCGCAGGCTCTTCACTCTGGAGACTCGAGCTTGCTCACCAGCTGCCTCGTCCACAACGATCCAATTCTCATCCGCAACACTGTCCGCAAGATCTCTGGTCCTTCCGCCGTCAAGCTCCTCGAAGAGTGCGTCAACCGTCTCAACGGTGTTGGCGGTCACCATGTCAGCAAGGGTAGCATGGGCAGTCAAAAAGCCCGTGGTCTCATGGAATGGGTGCGCGCAACGCTGCTCAACCATATGGGCTACCTCATGTCGCTTCCTAACCTCGTCAGCCGTCTTTCGGGTCTGCACGCTACGCTTACAACGCGTCTCGCGACACACGAGCGATTGCTTTCACTCAACGGACGACTCGAGCTGGTGCTGTCTCAGATCGAGGCAAGGGCCGCTTACATGTCGCAAGCCAGCAACAACCAGATTCGTGTTCAAGGTGCCAAGTTTGGTAAGAGGTCGCAGGGCGATGCTGTCTCTCAGGCCGCTGCGGTTGATAAGGAGAGAAGGAAGGGTAAGAAGTGGGTCGAGGAATCGGATGATTCCGATTCAGATGGTATGAACGTCGATGACGACGAAGACGGTGTTCTCGTCCGAGGCGATGATGATGAGGAGGGCGATGTTCAGGACATTGCTCTCGGGGGTGATGACAGCGATGACGATGATGATGACAGTGACGATGAGGAAGATGGTCCTCTCCGAAGACGCCGCCGTGTTAGGAGCGGACGTATGTCGGATGGCAACACCTCGGCCGACTCTGATGATGATGAAGAGGATGAGGACGAGGATGACATTGAGGACATTGAAGAGGACGAGGACGAAGACGATGTACAAGACGAGGACGACGAGGACGAAGAGGAAGACGAGGAAGAGCTTCCAGACGAGAGCGACCTTGAAGAGGAAGGTGCCAGCGACATGGAAGACGATGACGAAGAGGAAGAGTACGACGAGGAAGATGGCGGACGCGGCCCCAACGGCATGTTTGACCTCGAAGCCGAGGAGGGCACCGACGAGGAGGATGATGAGTAGATCCGTCTCTTCCTCCCGCACTTGAATTCTCGCCTTCTTTCATCTTCGTTTTCGGTATAGCAAAGAAACACATATGTACACAACCAGTATCAATGCATCAGACAGTCACACAATTCCAGGCTGCCGAGCTATGTGCAGAAGATGAAAGCCTTACCAGAGTGAATGATGTGAGAGATGAGCCGGGTGCAAAAATGTTGTCCGAGGCGCCTCTAACATTGCAGCTTATTTTCGATCACACTGGAATTCGCGGTGGAAAAACAGCCTTCTTTTTGAGAAGTGGAAATTTCACCGTCAAGCCGGGCGGACCTTTCCGTGGACTTGCAGACAGCCGGTGAGCCAGCTTGGAAGCAGAGAAAGGAAAATTGACCGAGACTCCTTCTCATCTGAAGACGCTGCACACAGGCCACCAGTGAAATTGCGATTTTTGACTTTTCGTTTCGCGAAAGCGCACATGTCTCTGTGTGTGTGTGTGTGTTCGCACAACCCAGCAGGCCGTGAGCGCGAAGGAAAGCGCCGTCTCCCGATTCGAGAGAAGCAACCACGTTCGGCCCTCATCGCCGTACAAGGCAATACTCGGGTGTGGATCTTCGTGCAATCGGATTTCTTGCTCTTCTCTCTACCTCACCTCATCACCACATCGCATTCCTCCTCCTCCTTCTTCTTCAGTTGGAACTCGTCACCATGTTCAAGCACGCCGCCGCTTCCCTCAGCCGTCCTCTGGCTCGAGGCTTCTCCTCGTCCGCCGCTCGCGCCTCGTACGAGGACACCATCAAGAACCTTCTCATCAACAAGGACTCCCGCGTTATTTGCCAAGGTTTCACCGGTAAGACCGGGACCTTCCACTGTCAGCAGGCTCTCGAGTACGGCACCAAGCTCGTTGGTGGTGTTTCGCCCAAGAAGGCTGGTCAGACTCACCTTGGCTTGCCCGTTTTCGGTTCGGTCAAGGAGGCTGTTCGTGAGACGAAGCCTCACGCTTCCGTCCTCTACGTTCCCCCTCCCGGTGCCGCCGATGCCATCATCGAGGCCATTGAGAACGAAGTTCCCCTTATCGTTGCCATCACCGAAGGTATTCCTCAGAAGGACGAGATTCGCGTCGCTGCCGCTTTGCGATCGCAATCGAAATCTCGTCTCGTAGGTCCCAACTGCCCCGGTATCATCAACCCCGAGGGTTGCAAGATCGGTATCATGCCAGGTCACATTCACACCCCTGGTCGCATCGGTATCGTCTCGCGTTCCGGTACTTTGACATACGAAGCCGTCAACCAAACCACCCAAGTCGGTCTCGGTCAATCCATTTGCGTCGGTATCGGAGGTGACCCTTTCCCCGGTTCCACCACTCTCGACCTCGTAAAGCTTCTGCTCGACCACGACAAGTCTGAAGGTATCGTTCTTATCGGTGAAATTGGTGGATCGATGGAGGAAGACGCAGCCGAATACCTGGCTCAGTACAACAAGACCCGCGCCAACCCCAAGCCTGTTGTCGCTTTCATCGCCGGACGAACCGCTCCTCCCGGGAGACGTATGGGTCAGCAAGTATCACACAATCCTCCTCATTCCCCCCTTTGATGCCATGCCGAAGATTGCAGTACTGACGATACCTTTTCCCTGTTGTTTTTGATGATGATGTTTTTGTTTTCTTTCTTTTTGGGGGAACGATCAACAGTGCCGGAGCTATTATCAGCGGTGGAAAAGGAGGTGCTGACGACAAGGTCAAGGCTCTCACCGACGCCGGTGCTATCGTCGCCGACTCACCCGCCAAGATCGGAGCTTTGATGAAAAAGGCAATGCAAGAGGCTGGCCTGGCCTAAGTCCCCGATGCATTCATTGCATTAGCCTTTTGTCATTGTCGTCACATTTGGCAGCATTTTCATTCTGCTCGTTTCCAGCAATATAATACAAAGATGGTTTCGACCCAATTCTAACGGCATCGAGATCAATTGTGATGGTTCATTTTAAAGCCAACGGTTGGGTTCAAGAGTCACTTGTGAGATCGTTGAAAAAGTTGCCATGAGAATGTCGACCGACATCCAGCACAGGCGAGAGCAGGCAAAGATTGGAAAGGTGACTGCTGACGATGTGTCCACTCGGTTGCGATGTTGTACTGTTGATACATAATGACGAGATAGTGAGGCGGTAGTAGAACAGACTAGGTAAGATCGTCGCCATCGTCCATCTCGGCATGAACGACAGCAGACGCGGGTATCTCATAGCGTGCTTGTCCTCCGTCAATCCATGCTTCCTTTTGGAGAGCAGTGTCGCCCGATACATCATTTTGCAACTTTTCAGTGAAAGTCTTGTTGCCATGATCAACACTGATCATTTGTCCGTCCTTCCAATCTGCGTAGCTGAGGTCTTCGTTGTTGGCATCCTGCGAGTCTCCGCCTCCGCCACTGCCATTGTCCATTTCAGTATCTTGCAAAATGCCGCCCATCGCACGCTGCCTTGCCCAAAGGTCCTCGGCCACGTCCAAATTTCTGCACTTGGCAATGTTGCGCAGCATCTGTGCTTCGCGCTTGCGGTGAAGCTGGCGACGCAAACTTTGTGTCAAAAAGGTCTCGAGGGTCTGAAGCGGCCAATCTTTCGGCACCAGCTCAAGGACCTCCCTGTTGTCTAAATGCAAAGCTTGGGTGTTGAGCAGATGCGCGGTGGCGATGCGGAACTTTTCCTCGGCGCCGTTGGCCATGTAGACGGACAGCAGCTGCTTGAGGAGCTCTTCTTTTCGTTGCACACCTGATCGCTCGCGTGTGGCCGAGGCTTTGGCAGATGCCTTGACACGCTGCGCATACGTGCGGCTGAGCATCGCTGCAAATGGTCTGAGAGCTTCGTGATCTTCTGCAATAGAGGTCGCCAGCATAGGCGAAAGCACCTCTCCGTCTTGCGAGCAGTATGCTTCCGCACTGTTGGCATCCCGAAGTGTGACAGCAAGCAGTGACAGAGCTTCTGCGTCTCGGCCAAGCTTGCCCAGAATGATAGCCTGCTCGTAGAAGAGAATGTCAAGTGGCGCGATATGACCCAGCAGTGCTTTGTAATCTAATACGGTTGAGCCTTGCAGAAGCATCGCCAGCTTCAGACGATCGGCATCCCGAGGCGAGTCGCTGCTTGCGAGCGCAAGGTGGGCAAAGAACGACTCGGCGTACGAGCCACTGGCGTAGTCGTACGCCACTGCTTCCATCTTTTCACGATACTCGCCGTCCTTGAGATGCTCTCCAACTCGGCGGATCAAGGCTGCTGCTAAATCGCGGTGCATCTGCTCGTCCTGCACCTTCGAGGTCGAAAGTGCTACCACTTCAAGGTACCTGGTTGCCGCGTCGGCATCGATCTCGCGAAGCTCGCTGATGGTTGCTCTCTGAGCTTGGATGGCTTCCAGCTCTTGTGCCTTTGTCTGAGCACCACTCTTCTTGATCGGATCCGGTCCAACTACTACTGCTGTCTGCTTTGTCAGAATACCGATACCTGCCTCGGGATCCTTCTTGACGAGCCAACGACCATAGCTCGAGACCAGGTTGCTGTCGCTTGACGTGTCCAGCAAAGCAGCAACTTTTGACAGCACAGCGGAAAAATCGACCTGCGAGTCAAAGGCGTCCACCAGCTCACCGTCGACCAAGCCAGTATAGATCTTCAAGGCGCCTTCAATGCTGCCGTTGCGTTCGCGATGCTCTGCAAGCAGACTCCAGTATTGCTTCTCCTCGAGGACTTTTTCTACGAGCGACGGCTCGCATGCATGCGCCGAATGCAAGAGCGCGGCTAGTTCGGTCTTGATGGAGACCTCGTCAGCTTTCTGCACCCCACGACCATTAGCAACCAGTTGCAGATATGCCGAATCGACGCACGCGTTGACATTGTTCAGCATCTGCTCGTCCATGAAAGTGCCAGCCCAGTAGAATGAAGCAGCGTCTCCGGTCCCGACAGCACCAGAAGCGGCATAACCTGCGCGCCACTCAACAAGGAGGTGTCGCAGCATGACATCGGCCCGTTGCAAGAGACTGGCTTTGAGCTTGACAAGCGTCTTGTCTGATGTCAGATCCATAGGAGGAGAGTAATTCAGGGCTAGATTCGCATTCGCAAGCTCATCGATGATCTTGAGAACGCTGCGATCTTGGTGCTTCAGATTGTGAAGATTCGAAAACACAATCGCCGGCATGATGGCTTCTGCGCTCTTGTGTGATCCTGAGGTCAGCTCTGGGAACATGCTCAGGACCAGACGCGGGTCGAGGTGGGCATAAGGCAGCGTGTCAGCTGCTGCCAAGAAGTCGGTCCGATGAAGATACTCGATCCCGAGCAAGGCGTGCGCCACTGATGTCTCGAGATCGCTTCGCTGTGCGTCGTCACCATCCAAATGTGAGGCTTTTCGCTGCCTGTACCTTTCCAAACTTTGACGCAAGCCACGAAGTCGGCCGCGATGTAGCTGCTCTGCGGCCCAGCTCAAAAGTGGATCCTGATGTACGGCACTGGTCGAATTTCTGCCACAGAGAACAATCTGACGCTGCAAGGAGGAAGATTCGGCTTTGTGCTCCGACGCACGACGAATCACTGACGCGTCGATATCGTCAAGACTGCTCAATGATACTTTAAGGATATCAAGATCGTCTCCTTCCGAAACGCTTGCTGAGCTCTGCTGCTTGGGAGAAGTGAGGGAAGAGGTCGGGACTTGCACTGCTTGCAGGAACCGAGGATCGAGACCAGGGGGTAGTTGCAATGTCTGAATCTTGTCAACCGAATCTTGGCCGAGATGATGTATCTCGACTGTATCATTTCTGAGCAAGGAGACGAGATGCTTGCCATCGAAGGTGACCGAGCGAGGATGAGAGGGCCACTCGAGCAGCTTGGGTGCAGGTTCTCCGGATGTTGTGACGAATACGCCAAGAGTCATTGAACCTGTGTGTGAAGTGACCAGGAATTCACATTTCGTTGGTGCTGATGCTGGGGCAGAGCCGGAAGTATTGCGAGACACAACGGGCGATCCATTGCCTTGGCTGAGGTGAGAGGAGTGAACAGGAACAGTGACGATGCTTGGTCTCACTTGGGCGGAAGGAGACTCGCCAGTCTGACTGATGGGTAGATGCAGCTGCGTGATGTTGCCCGAAGAGAGATTGACGAGACTGTATTCTGTCGCATTAGCAATGCAGAGAGTGTCGGCGAAGCGGCGTGCGAATATGGCACCACCAGGAAGTGGAAGATCCTTGACAGTAGCCCAAAGCAGGTCCGAGCGGCCTTCAGCACCGATCTTGCCCATGATAATGTTCTTCCTTCGGACCAAGCAGATGCTGATCATACCGGCTGCATCCGTGCCTGTGCCATAGTCAGCTTCCTCATCATCCAGGACGATCGTGCTCACGGCCCTTGTCGAGGGTAGGTTGCGTATCGGAGTCCAGGTTGGGAGCGTGAAGAAGCTGGCCACGCCTTCGCAGAGAACCGCAGCAGCGTTGAAAGGACGCAGAAGTACGATCTTCTCGACGGGTTTGGCATGGTTCGATATTGAGCGGCTGTGTTTGAGAGTATAGGTGAATGACTGGGATACTGAGTTGGCTGATGATGAATTACTTGACACGCCAGCTTGCGGCGGCTGTGATCGAAAGCTAATCTCAAAGGAATGAATCAGACCATCGGATGTGCCGATGTACAGGTAGGATCCATCCGATTCGCAGCAGCGTATCGATCGCTGTGAAGTTTGTTGGATGGCGGCAGGAGACTCTGGATTTAGGAGACCAGCAGCGTCTCCATTTGGCAGCGTCGGAAAGAGCAGAGGCGCCAAAGAGTAAGGAGGCACCGGCTCTTGTGAGGATGATGCCTCAGGCGAAGCCATGCTGGGTGAGACGTTATGCCGCGTTTCAGCTGCTGCCGACTATGAAAGATGCTCGGACAGTAGTCGTATTACCGCAAGCATTGATGAAGCTCTGTGGAGTCTGTCGAAGTGTCTTGAGAAGGCAAGGTCAGGTATTGGAAGGAGAGCCTAGGTCAGTGCGCTATGGCCAATCTATCTTTCATGATGGATGCTTGTATGTCTCGGATCTCGGGGTCAGAATTGACAGGACAGGGTCTTGAGCTCTACCCACCCGATCTTTATTCTACCTTGGACAGACGCGATTCGAGCGGCGGTTGGAAATTCGGATCGAATGACGCTGAGCAACAGCAACACGGCAGAGCAGCGCGGGACGTGCTCAACCCCGCTTCAACACTGATTTAACTCCACTGAGCGGCCAAGCAGGCCAACGCAGGCGAACTGACCGAACCCTTGCCAAGCAAGAAACAGGCACAACAGCGTCTCAGCGCAGCAACTCAAAGGCGAATAGGCAATTCGAGCCTTGCATCCACACCTCAACCCTAGCAGCGTTCTGCAGCCATACTCGTCTTGTTTCATTCTTTCATTCATCACCTCAACCTATCCCCGTCTAATCTCCATCCAACTCAGCTTCTTTCCCACAACCGTACACCTCGTGATTTGATCACAGAAGCTAGAACGCCGATCTACCGAGGACCCTCCTTCTGGGCTGAAACGACTTCACTCGGTCTCAGTATAGGATTTCAGACGTGGACACGAAGACCTAATCGCCTCCACCATCACTGCTGATTGAAATCCCGGCTTCACTAGCATCATGGCGAATTCAGACTTCCTCAACAAGGCGATCGAGATCGTGCAAAAGGCTATCGACGAAGATGTCAAGCAAAACTACCAAGAAGCGTACAAGCTTTACCAGAACAGTCTCGATTACTTCATGATGGCGATGAAGTATGAGAAGAACGACAAGCTCAAGGACCTCATCCGCAAAAAATTCACGGAATACCTCGACCGAGCCGAAAAGCTCAAGGAGCATCTCGCAAAGAGCTCGGAAGACAGAGGCAGGGCAGCGGTCGGTGCAAATGGTGCCGAGAAGGGTGTTGGTGGGAGCACTGGCGGCAAGAAGGATGGCGAGGACGACGATGTTGACCCTGAAACAAAGAAGCTTCGAGCCGGCTTGTCAAGCGCCGTGCTGTCCGAAACCCCCAACGTGCGATGGGACGACGTAGCTGGTCTGCATACAGCCAAGGAGGCACTCAAGGAAGCTGTCATTCTCCCCATCAAGTTCCCACAGATGTTCACAGGCAAGAGAACACCATGGCGAGGTATTCTCATGTACGGCCCTCCCGGTACCGGAAAGTCGTTCCTCGCAAAGGCCGTCGCAACCGAAGCCAAATCGACCTTCTTCAGTGTCTCAAGTTCGGATCTGGTCAGCAAATGGATGGGAGAGTCGGAACGATTGGTCAAGCAGCTTTTCCAGATGGCACGCGAAGCCAAGCCATCTATTATCTTTATCGACGAAGTTGATTCGCTCTGTGGTACAAGAGGTGAAGGAGAGTCGGAGGCATCAAGGCGAATCAAGACCGAGTTCCTTGTGCAGATGAACGGTGTAGGCAACGACGAAACTGGTGTGCTCGTGCTGGGTGCCACCAACATTCCGTGGGCTTTGGATCTGGCTATCAAGCGTCGATTCGAGAAGCGTATCTACATTCCACTGCCAGATCTCGAGGCAAGGAAGCGCATGTTCGAGCTCAACGTCGGCGAAACACCATGTGCCTTGGACAGCAAGGATTACCGCAAGCTGGCGTCGATGACCGACGGATACTCTGGTTCCGATATCAGCGTCTTGGTACGAGATGCGCTCATGCAGCCAGTCCGTAAAGTGACGGGTGCCACTCACTTCAAGAAAGTCTTGGCGCCTGCCAAGCGCAAGAAGCAGCAGGAGAAAGCCAAGAACGGTACCGCTGACACTGGAGCCAACGGTGATGCTGCTGAACAAGATCGAGATGCTGCGACAATCGAGGAGGAAGTGCAAGAGATGAAGGAGTTCTTGACACCATGCTCGCCAGGTGATGCAGATGCCATGGAGATGACATGGGACGACATTGAGGGCGAACAGCTGTTGGAGCCCAAACTGGTCATGAACGACTTTTTGCGAGCCATCCAGGCCGTTCGTCCTACCGTCACCAAGGCTGACATCGAGAAGCACATCGAGTTCACCAACGAGGCCGGTGTCGAGTAGCCAAGATCAATCATCTTTCAAACTTCGTATGATGTCTGTCCCAGGCTGTTTCCGTGTGCATTGTGCCGTGTGTCGCCCTTTGCGACCAATAGATTCCTGCCTCACTTGCCAGTATTATTAATAAATTAGGTGCCGTGGCTCATGTGCTTTGGAGCGAACGGCCAGTGAGACGAAAGTAACACGAAACAAGCCGTAAAACAAGCCGCCGTCCTGTGTTGGTCGGTGAAATTCCAGCCCAAGGCGAAAATTACGTGTCGGCAGACCTCGAATTCCGAAAATGAAGCAAGAAGACCATCCAGAGACGGGCTTGCATGTGACACAGACGAATGCGCCGATGTTCCTCTGACCGATCCCCTTTTGCTTTCTTCCTCACACATCTCTGTTCTCCTTGTTTTATCCCATCATCTCGCTACGAGACTCCTTGCGATCCCCTGCGATAGCAGAGCTCTGACACCATCCTTTTCACGTCCTCGCAGAGCGCTCTGGAGGTCCTCACCAGCCGACTCAGCTTGCACAACCGCTGGATCCATAGTCGACTCTCGTTGTTGTCTCTACTGATCATCTTCTTCACGAGAAACAAAAGCATTCACGGGAACAGATATCACCCTTGTACACAATGTCGGCAACACCCGGCTCGAGCTCGGCAGATGCTGGCTCTCCAGAGCAGCAGGCGATTCATGCCGTGATGCAAGCTCTCAACACTCTGTACACCGATCCCAGCAACCAAGCAAAGGCGTCTGCCAACACATGGCTCCAAAACTTTCAGCAGACCTCAGAAGCTTGGCAGACCGCCAATTCTCTCCTTCTTGCCTCCGAGCTGCCTCTCGAGCCACGCCTGTTCGCCGCTCAGACGTTCCGTACCAAGATCACATTCGACCTCGAACAGGTTCCATCACAGCAACGAGTCGCTCTCCGTGACACTCTCCTTATAGCGCTTTCGGCATACGCATCAGGGCCACGTGTGATCCAGACGCAGCTCAGTTTGGCTCTCTCCGGGTTGGCGCTGCAGCTTGACGAGTCAGAATGGCCCACCGTGGTACCTGGCATGATAGAGAGGCTTGGCTCCAGCCCAGAAACCGTTCCCGTTCTGCTCGAGTTCTTGACAGTATTACCCGAAGAAGTCATCACCAACCACCGCATTCCAGTCGACAACGACTTTTACAACACAAGATGTCACTTCTTGCTCTCGGCAGCTGCGCCCGAGATCCTCAAGCTGCTTTCCATGTACGTCCAAGCTTCTGGTTTGACGTCTCAGATTCAGACCGGCATCTTCCAATGTCTTCGATCTTGGCTCAAGAGCGGTGAGGTGTCAGCAGGTCAGTTGGCCGACACACCCTTGTTCGACCTCTCGTTCGATGCATTGGCTTCAGACGAGCTCTTTGATGTGGCCACCGATGTCGTCTGCGACCTGATCAACGAGACGCAGGAGGTGGAGGAGAACATGGACGTCATCCAGCGTGTCATTGCCCGCTTGCATCCCTTGCGTCAAGAGCTGTCGGCTGCAGGCGACGATGAAGACAAGGTGCGCGGTCTTTGCCGTATCTTCGTACAGGCCGGTGAAGCATATCACCGCATCATTCTGCGTCATCAGAACGAGCTTTATCCTGTTGTCGAGGCGATCTCCGAATGCACGGCCTACCACGACCTCGACATTGTTCAGATCACCTTCCGCTTCTGGTACTTGCTCTCTGGCGCCCTTTCTCACGCTCGCGACTACTCCGAAGCAGAGCGCTTCTATCCGCTCTACGAACGATTGCTAGAGATCATCATTCGCCATCTTCGCTTTCCAGATGATCCAGATGCGCTCACAGGTCAGGAGCGCGATGACTTCCGCTCGTTCCGACACTTCATGGGCGACACCCTCAAAGACTGCTGCCATGTGCTCGGATCGCGTCAGTGTCTTTCGAGATCGTTGCATCTCATCCAGACCACCATCTCTCAGTCAACTCCCGAGACGCTTAAGTGGCAGGACGTGGAAGCACCATTGTTCAGCATGCGTGCGATGGGTGCCGAAGCGGATCCACGCGACGACGAGGTGCTGCCACAAATCATCAACATCATCCCTACGCTTCCTGATCACCCCAAGCTCAAGTACGCCGGACTGCTCGTTTTGTCGCGATACACCGAATGGATCGACATGCATCCAGAACAGATCCCCGCCCAGCTCTCCTACATCAGCGCAGGCCTCGAACGAGCCGATTCGGAAGTGACAGCCGCCGCAGCTCAGGCCATGAACTTCCTTTGCCAGGACTGCCATCGCCATCTTGTGCCTTTCCTACCCCAGCTCTATGAATTCTTCCGCTCGGTCAACGACAAGCTCGGCGCTGACGACCTCATTTCGATCTCGGAGGGTATCGCATACGTGATTGCGGGTATGCAACCATCCGAGGCACCGCAGGCACTGATGCAATTCTCGCAGCCTCTGCTTGAAGCGCTGAATCAAGTTGCTGAGCAGTCCAACGCCGGCAAGGACCAACTTCGCAAAGCCGCCGACCGGATGGAGCAGCTCGAGAAGATGCTCGCAGTTATTGGGAACTCGCTGTCTCGCCATTTGCCAGAAGCTTGCTCCAAAACGTGCGAGGAAGCTTACTCGGTGATTGATCGAGTCCTGGCAGCGCATGGCAATGTCTTCTTCATCTCCGAACGATCCTGTGCCTTGCTGCGACGCGGTTTGGGCTTCTTTGGATCTCTGGCTGCCTCGACTTTGGTACCGCTGCTGGAGCGATTGGCATCGTGCTTCGAACAGACTGGGTTCCCAGGGTACGTCTGGATCGTGGGCAAATGCGTTGATCAATTCGGCCGCGAAAGCAACTTGGCGCTCCGGGCAGCATTGCAAGGAGCTACAGAACGCGTCAACGGTAAGATGGTACAACTGCTGGACAACACGATGCCCGCCGAGATGGGCGACGTTCTGGATGACTACATCCACACATGTCTCGCAGTGCTCAACAACGTGCCTTCGGCTCTGTTCCTGTCGCCGCAATTCCCGCAGGTCTTCCGTGCAGCTCTTGCTACATTGACACTGCTCAAGACCGAGGCTGTCGCCACAGGCTTGGATCTGGTACTGGGCATTGTCGGCCACGACTCGCTCATGATGCCAGTGACCCCGTCGCAGCCTGGCACACCCTTGCCTGGACCCGCCGTACCTAGCGCAGATGGCCAGCCGACTCCAGAAGAGATGTCGAGCTATGCAGCAGCCATCCGCCACGTCATTGGTCAACAGGGCTTCCAGCTTGCATCAACACTACTCAATGGCTTAGTGACCCAGTTCAGCCCCGAAGTGATGCCAGTCGTTGTGACGACGCTCAAGGTGCTTTCGGGCGCATTCGCTGGAGAGATGGTGGCATGGGTGCCAGGTATCGTAGAGCAGTTGCCAACAAGCTATGTGCCAGATAAAGACAAGGTGGCCTTTGTGGAACGATACTTGCAGGCAGTCAATGGGAAGAGTCTTGATCAGATCAAGCAGGCACTCAATGGTTTGTACTCGGCTTCTCGCAAGGCTAGGGAGAGGAATCGCATTGACAAGGAAGATGGTCCGGGTGGCATGTTGGACCGCTGAACACATTCTTGGCATTCACTAAGCATTCTCTTTGCATCTAATGCAAGCATCTCAAACCTTCGTCTTTGTGTGCATAGTTGGGAAGGCGTATGTATGCTGCGATACCGGATGTCGGATAAGATAGCACCGATGCTGACCGTCTGACAGTCTGACAGACTCCGCGGTGTTTCCATAATCTGAAAATCACGCAGGGTCACGCAGGATGAGAACAACGTTGCTCGGGCCGTGAATTTCTAAATTTTTTCCTCCACACAAATCTAGGCAGATTTAAGCCGGCATAGCCAAGGGCAAGAGAGCAGGAAGAGCTGCACAGCTGCAGCCCTCTTCTTTTCGCCTTTTGCCTCTGGCTGCGCCTCTTCTGGAATGCAGCTTTCTTTCGCCGCTCGCTGACGTCCTCTGTGCCTTCCGCGGCCTTAAGCTTATTCTCCGACCCTGCCCAGCATCGCATTCAAGCTCACACTCACACACCCGGCCCGGAACACGGTGACTGTTCCCCACACCACACCTTTCCTCCGTCCACATCACGCTACCACGATTCTCCTATCATCATCACCGTACGCTGGCGCTACCAACCACTTGGACTCGAGGTGAATCATATCAAGCTGAGTGACCAGTACAGCTGTTCGCGCCTCCAGCTTCGATCTCAACTAGGAGCACTCCTGCCTCGATTCGATTTCACCAGAGCAAGGTCTGCTGCTGAGCTCTGAGGCATCCCTCATCTCATCAACGTGCACTCATCTCTCACTACCTGACTACCTTTCGTCCCTATTCTAAGGAACATCCCCTTGTCCTCGATTCGGCATCATGGGCAACCCCATCCCCGTTAATCTGGAACAGGAGTGCCGCAAGGCCACCAAGATCCTGAATGACTTTGTTGATCCAGTCAACGGCCTTGACAAGATTGTTCCACTCAGTGTACTGCAGAAGGCAAAGGGATTTGCCATCTTCTCCGTCTTCCGTATCGGCTTCTTGCTATCTGCGCGCGCTGGTTCGGGCGTCGTTATCGCCAGATTGGAAGATGGACGCTGGTCTGCCCCCGCAGCCATTGGCATCGGCGGTCTTGGTGGCGGCTTCAACGCCGGTGCCGAGGTCACCGACTTCTTGATCGTACTCAACTCCAAGTCTGCTGTTCGATCTTTCATGGCCACTGGCTCACTTCAATTGGGTGGCAATCTTTCGGTCGCTCTCGGGCCTATGGGTCGATCAGCAGAAGCGAGTGGCAGTGTCAACACCAAGGGTCGAGTGGCCGCTATGTTCTCCTACTCCAAGTCGAAAGGTCTTTACGGTGGTATCACACTCGAAGGAAGTGTACTTGTGGAGCGCGAGGATGCCAATGCGAAAGCCTACGGCAGAGCTGGCAAGAACGCCAAGCAGATCCTTGCAGGTGGCGTAGAGCGACCCGATTGGGCTTCGGAGTTCATCCGAACCATCGATCGCTTCACCCTAGCCAACACGCCCAGCAAGGATCTCGACGGCGAGTACTTCAACACGGATGATACCAGCAGCTTCGATAACCGCGGCCTCGGCAGAAGCAGTGGCCGCAGAGCCAGTCTCGACTCGGTTGACAGCCGCGACCTCGAAGACCTTACAGCTGACACACGCAGGGGCTATGGCACTTCCAACGGTTCTAAGCCAGCCCGATCTTCCCGAATGGAAGAGCTGCCTGACAAGTTCGATGATATGAGCTTCAACGATCGTGACCGCGATGCAGACCGTAACCGCAACTTCGACTCGTATGATCGCCGCAAGTCGAACGATAGCTGGGACGAACCCGATCGCCGCAGGAAGGACAATGACTACGAGAGTCGCAACTATGGCTCGTACGCGTTCGGCTCGCCCTCATCCTCCGTGAGCAACACACCCGCTCGTGTAGGATCAGCAGCTTCTCAGCAAAAGCGTCCTAGCTCCATTCGACAGCGATCCAGCAGCATCGCCAGCAATTTGAGCTTTGCGAGTTTGGGTAGGAAGAAGCTCGATCGATCGGCGCCCACACCTCCGCCTGATTGGAACGACATCCCAGGTCAAAGCAGAAACAGTGATACGTGGGGCAAGGGAAACAGCGATGGCATGGACGCGCTCGATCGAGAGCTTCAGGGAGGTGGACCTCGCAGTCCAACTGCCGCTCGCAACTCGCCTTCACGTCACAACAAGAGTTACAGCATGTCAGGTGGCTCATATGCGGCAGCGGGTTACGGCGCAGGCCAAACGCCAGACAGTCGCTTCCGTAGCGGCAGCGTTGGCGGGCGTGGAAGCAGCAACACACCCGCTGGCTGGTCTCAGTTCAGTTCGAACAACGATGTCGAGGATGACTTGTTCGGCGATGGGGCAGCTTCACCTTCTTCTCGCGATCCGTTTGACGAGCTTGACTCCAGAGTCGAGCCAAGGTACACTGGTACGAGCAGTGCTGCCGGAAGCTATCGCGACTATGCTAACGGCGGTAGCAGTAACGGTCATGGCGAACGACGTGGATCCAATCCTCCCTCTACCAAAACCAACAGCTCCCGATTTGGCAAGTTCCGCACACCAAGTCCGGGCAACAGCGCTTTCGGTCGCAAAAAGACACCTACCATCACCGAGGACGAGGGCGACCCGCATACCTCCTTGATTTCTTCGTCCTACGACGACTACAACAGCGCTCCTAATGGCGGCGGGTTTGGCAATGGTATTGGTCGACGAGAATCCTTCTCGTTGTCGAGCGAGAATGCCAGCATCCCTGTCGTCGATCGCGTCATCGCACTGTACGATTTCGACGCGCAGGAAGAAGGAGATCTCGGCTTCACCAAAGGTCAGATCATTGCTGTCACCAAGAAGACCAACAGTAGGGATGACTGGTGGCAAGGTCGAGTCGAAGCAGGTCTCACTGCTAGCAAGATTGCCATCTTCCCTGCGAATTACACCGCTCCATTGTAGCTTTCTGACGATGTTCGCTCCGTCAGAAGTCGTCGGTCGTTGGTAGGATGTCTCGAGTGTAGTCGCCATCACAAATTTTCCCGTGGCTCCTTTTTACTCAATTCGCCGTTTTGTTCCGTAGCAAGCATGTCCGCATTTTCCACACAAATACCCCTTTCTCCTATTCCTTCAATGAATGACAGCCCTTCAAAAACAACTTTCTCCGCCTTTCGAATCAATGAGGCTGTGTCACGCCAGAGACTATGGAGTGCCTGCGCCTTTGCAAGATGGCCAACATCAAAAGAAAAATTGTGGCCTTATTTTTCGGTGCATTACTGTAAGTTGAAATTGCAAAGATGCCAAGGCGACAAATGATTTTAAGGCGTGTTGGTCTCAAAATCCTCAAGCCCTAGCGTCATTGCACGCCTTTGTATCCGTGCTGAGTGTGCTCATGCCGGAAAGCGAAGTCTTGCATGGGACGGTTCTTACACATGCACAGCCACCTTCCGGGTTGACAACCGGCTTGAGTCCTCGATTTGCACAGTGCACCCTTGCGAAAAGGCCACAAGTATTGTGATCTCACCAAAAGAAAGGTCGGAAGAGAAGAAGGTCGGGAATCATGAGGCGAAGAAGAGGCGTGTGAAATGCACAAGTGCATCAGCAGCAGCTGCAAGAGCTAGTCAGTCAACCCTGAAACCGACACTTCGCCTAATGCTCTCTCCGTTCACTTCAGAGCTCTAAAAGTGAGCAAAGTGGGCTTAGCCGCCTTCTTTTCTCGACAGTCACAATGTGGATGTGATGCATGCTCCCGGTTGTGGCTTATGTGCTTGAAGTGGGGGTTAATGGTTCCCGTCTGAGCGCTAAATTGTGTGTTGCTCTTTCTGACGTTTGACGCCTCGGCTTGTCGCAATCACACGCTTTCTTGGTTTGGCGCGTGCGTTGTGTGTGTGATGACGCCGGTTTCTTGCCGATGTCACTGTCCCTGCCCCATGCGTGTTGGTCTTCTGCAGTAGCCAGCCAGACGACCTTTCGGAGATCACTTCAAAGGAGCCTCCCTTCCCCGAACGCACGCTTGAGCTTTCTACCACCATCTCTGTCAAATCCAAGCTCGCTGATCCTCATCTTCGACGAGCACCCACCATACACGCCTCTCGCCCATCATGGACGCATCTAAAGCCGACCAGGAGATCAAGCGTAAGTAACAATGCCAGCAGCTAAGCAACCAAAGCGCGTGTAGGTGACACTGATTCTCTCACTTTCATTCTCTGCTCATGACGTTACAAACTTGCAACAGACGTCGTCCGTGACTTGCTCTCCAGAGACCCAGTCAAGTTCAACTCGACCATCAACGCCCACTTTGCCTCGGACGCTACCTACCAGGGCCGCGGTCTAAAGATCAAC
Source organism: Pseudozyma sp. M118-08B (assembly GCA_037039655.1). NCBI lineage: Eukaryota > Fungi > Basidiomycota > Ustilaginomycetes > Ustilaginales > Ustilaginaceae > Pseudozyma > Pseudozyma sp. M118-08B. Next base: position 19,585 of record JAXQGJ010000119.1, on the reverse strand, counting down.
GGCGCTAGTCAGCTCAAGCATGCCGCTTACCTGCTCAATGCGGTCGACTTTGGCTCCGCAGCCAGCATTGCCGACGAGGACATTCACTGGGATGCTGCAGCCACGACCGCCGTGGTCAAAGCTACTCGCAATATTCGCCCTGTCTTCTTCCCTCTCTTCCAATTTGCTGTGCCATCCAAGGTGGTGCTCAGCTTCAATGCGGAGGAAGACGCAAAGGACTCGCTCTTCTGCACTCAGTGGAGGGATGAGTGGCCTCTTGAGCAGTTCATCCAGAATCTACCCATCGTCAACTTTTTGTATAGCTCGCTCTTGGTCCCTGCGCTGACAGTGGTCTTCCTCTGGGCTTCCAACTTGGCTTTCTGGCTCCATGCCAAAATCGAGACCGTCGAGCACCGATACGCCAAAGACGCTACCACCATCTATCGCAAGAAGGTCGAGCCTCGCCTGCCTCCCAGCCTCGTCAAAGGCTTTGATGCCGGTGTTCACGCCGCCGAGCATGTCGGCCAGCATGGCGCTCACGTCGTTTCACGAGTCTCTCGAGGACCACTCACACTCGTCGAGGAGCTTGCGCGCACTGCTACCGTGATCGCCAATCTTGCTCTGCCTCACCAGCTTCAGCTTCCTTACCCATCTGTGTTTGCTGAGCACGCTCGCGCTGCTTCCGAAAAGACGTACAAGACTGAGAAGAAGGAAGAAAAGCCTTCTGAGAAGAAGCACGACGACAAGCCCACCGACTCCAAAGCTCACTCGGACAACGAAGGTTCTCGATCGCCCAAAGTCAAGGTCTCTGGCTCGCCTCACGTCAACCGCGCTGACGACTCTCAGAGGGAGACCGCTCAAACCTCCGCCGATACCGACAATACAGCCAACGACGAAGCGGACAAGAAGCGTAAAGCCGACGCGCAGCCAGCAAGCGAAGAGCCTCGTCATGCCAAAGTCGTCATCGGTGCCTCTGAGGACGGCTCCCAGTCCCAAGCAAAGGAGATCGACGTTGTCACTCAGGAAGTCACCGAGAAGGGATCTGCTGAACCTACCCAGCCCTCGCTCTACGATCAACTCAAGAAGGACGATCAATTGCCTGGTGGAGGTAGCAGCAACGGTAGCAGCGGCAAGAAGTCTTCTGGAAAGAAGAAGAACAAAGCTGCGCAGGGACATAAGTGATTGCGAGGTTCGCAAATCGACTCCATCCTCTCCTTTCCTTTCCTTTCAAACTGAGCTCGCCGCAAAAGCCCGCTGTTGATCTTTCTTGATGTGATCTTGAACAGCCCTGTAGCAGATCCAGTTGTTTCCGCATCTGCATTCATGACACCTGAGAACCCGAATCTGAAAGCATTGACCTCCAATTGAACGAGTGAAACTATGCCGTCTGCTCTTGTGTCCGAGAATGCTGACATAATCAACGCAAGGTGCTGCTAGACCACTCGGCGACGAGCTCAATGGAGATACGATTGGGATGAGTTGTGATTACGGAGAAGCACCTGTTGTACAATAGGTTGAAGAGACTTTGTTTTTTCAAGACGTCGAGATGGGGAGTTTTTTTTTTCTGCTGCTTCGTTCCGAGGTCGGAGATCAGTAAGCGAACGAATCCATCTTGGCTCATTCTTTCTGAATGTGAACTGAGAGGTTGAAGCGATTAGAAGACGGGTGTGATCAAGTCACCAAATTTCCTAGCGGCAATGATGCCGGCGGTGAAGACGCTCAATCCCCAAACGATCGAGAGGTTGCCGGCACGGTGTTCGGGCGCCAAGATCTGGTTGTTGATGAAACGGATCAAAAAGTTGGCCTGTTGCTTAGGGGTAGCACGGCCACCGTTGGGCGAGAGGAAGCCTTTCTGTGCCGAGCTGTTGGAATTGAGACAGAAGACAAAGAAGGTAACGGCCGGAGAGACAGGGACGAAGGTGGGAAGAGATGAAACAAGCGTCAGTTGGGTGATTGCGGGTGCGGTCGCATGCTGGAACCGAATGGGGATTCGAAGTTGGAAGGCTGAGTTGTCGGCGCTGATTTCATCGTACGAGGTTTCCGAACAGCAATGCTTGTATTCCAGGCAAAAGCGTAGAAGCAGCTCTTTCCAAGCTACTTTGGCAAGAACTTTGATCCCTTTGACTTTCCCTAAAGCCTACTCCGTCAATCACTTCCACCATCACAATGACTTCACCACTGTACGTTGCACTTACAGGTAAGATCCTTGACTGGACATGATGTGCTATATATGATAGTTGACGATGATGGTGGTGGTAGTAGCGGGCGGTGGAGTCGCAAATGCCGACGAAGTATATGTCAAAATGTGGAAATGTCGCGAAGATGTCAGACGGCGCATCACCGATGCTCAACCGGCAGCTTGTGTGTTAGAGAAGTGGAGCGGATCTCTCGTCGAAAATTTCCTCGCCCCATTTCGCCCGATGAAATCGGCTATGCTCACCGAGGGCGCTATTCTCACTACGCAGCAGCCAAACTCTTACAGTGGCACACATAAAACGCACTTTCGGAAGGCTCTGCTATGAGAGCATCGTCTATATTGCAGTGTCTATATCGGTGACCACATGTACTAGAATGATGAAAGAATTCGCAGTGTATGAGGCAAGAAGGAGAGAAAAAGAATAGTCGCTATACCGCCTACGATTTGACCTGTACACCCGCATCCACCCCCACCCTACCATCGCCCGCCTTCTTCTTCGCCCTAGTAACATCCACCAACAATCTCAACTTCTCCAACACTACAAACACAATGATCGTATTAGGACTTAACCTCACCCAAGCTGGCGTCCAACCTCTGAACAAGAATCCTACACCCTCTTTACTCAAATCCTTTCTCAGCGTCTTGACGATGCCTTCGCCTGCACCTGCAGCGTTCATCACCCTACTCTTGATCACATCTGCAGGGGAGCAAACGGTCGTTGCTACTGTACCAGCCATGAAGCTTGCCGAGAAATGCAGCGCTGTGCCTTCGTTGAAATACCCCGAGCCGAGAAGGATGTTCTTGAAGACGTCGTAGGTCGCTAGTTGCGAAGCGTTCATCAACACCGCTCGGACCGTGTTGGGTCCCAACCCTCGAAAAAGCGATGCGAAACCTTCTTCTTTCGTCATCCGCACTAAACCCGTTATGGCATTGCCATAGTTGTACCTCTGTTCTGGTTTCTTATTGACATCACTTGTCATTCTTACCAGCAAAATGTCGGCTGGGTTACCTGCCAATCCGCCTGCTGCACCCGCTGCGGAGGCGCACAGTGCCATCTGGAGCGGCCCCAGCGGTTTCCCATCTCCATTGTTCCGGATCGTCATCTCTTTAAGTTTATCGTACGCTCCAAATCGTGTAACGCTATACGTCATCTGCCGTAACAACGAAGCGCTTAACCCAACATACAGTCCGCGTGGGCCCTCCGTCTTGAACGTAGATACCATCAGCGAAAACATGCCTTGACGTGCAGAGGCGGTCTGCATTCGTGTCTTTGTAAGATCAAGCGGATGAGTGAAGAAGGCCGCTATCGAAGCTGCACATCCACCGAGGTAGAATGGGTAGGGTTGTGGTTTGGGTTTCGATGTAGATGCTGAAGCCGTAGCCGGCGCTTTTGGTATTGATTGCGACATGGTACGCTATGTATTCGTCCGATGCTCGAACCTCCTTCGTTTGGTCTTGTCCCGAAGAGTGTGCCAGGAAATCGATCGAGTCAACGGTACTAGAGCGTCTTGAGTCTAGATTCGTCAAATGCCCGGTGCCAAAAGTCGTGAACGTGAACCGAACCTCACTCCTTGTATTACAAGATCGCTCTCTCGTTGGTGGCTCTATGGAAGAGAGAAAAGCGCCGATGATCGCTGCAGAGTACAGCTGTCCGTCCGTAACGTTTCGTTGCGATGTAGTTGGTCGCACAAGACCAAAAAACAAAAGAAGGCGAGAGGGTCCGTCATCAGAAGCGAGAAGTACGAAAAAGTCGGAAAAGGAAAAAAAATGTGACTTCATCAAAGCTCCACAAATTCCTACACAACACAAAGCAAGAAAAGCGTCATTTCACTCTCAGGGTGCTGCTCTTCTTTTCTTTTTACCGGAAATGCGGCTTTGACCCTTCTCAAGCCCCGTTGAAGCGGCCGAACAAGGCCGCGGTGGGACTGCGCAAATACGTAAATGAGCCCTGTCACCGTTCTTCTCAACCATATTCGTGTCGTTTTTGAATCCGTGCTTGCGGCAACAGATGCATAATAGCTTCTTCAGCAATACGTGGCAGCCACTCGGCTTCACTTGCGTTGATCTCTCCAGCTTCTCACAAATTGCTCATTTTGGGTGGGACTGTCACACCAAGCGGAAACAACCACACACAAAGCCAACAAGACCGGAAGATTGGGGCAGGACAAATAATCGATTTGTGAGAGTGGAACTGTGACTTGGCTTGACACGAAGCATGACTGAAGCAATGAGAACTTTGATCGCGGAACAGAGTGTGAGGGTGAGGACGAGGAGACGATGCTACCGTGGATAAGGACCAGCAGATTTGTTTTGTGGAAGTGATTGATGTTTTAGGGGCGGATGCGCCTTCTCATAAGGAAGAGCAACCTGTGAAACCCGGAGCTATGACGAAGGCGAACGCAAAGGGAACAGCGAGGAACCGTACAAGAGCGAGAGAGGGTAGAAAGGCGAATGGACTGAGTGAAGGAACAAACTCGGAAAGATGGAGGGCAGCATCTGGATCTGCTGAGAGATGCTGAGAAGCAATCTGAGGCTTGCCAATGCTGCGGAACCAATCTTGTGAAGGGGTCTCGATGGTGCAGTCACATTACAATGAAGAAGTGTCACGTGCAAAGATGTCGACAAACGTCGCGTCGTACCAAGGAGGGAAAGAGCGGGCCAGCAACGCTACCGTAACAAGGAGAGCAAGACATCAAGACGGAAAGTCGCAATAGATGCTCGGTCGCCTTGAGTGAGGGAAAGAAGCCGAGAAACGAGACGGACAGAAGTATCATGAGCTGCGAGCGAGCTGAGCACAACGGCTGCTGGTGAGGTAAATGTCATGAGTGATGACCGAGCAAGCCATGATCCTATCTGTATGTCGTCGAGGTGGGGCTGGGGCCAGGAGAGCAGCACTGCAAGAAGCAGCTGCCGTAGTAGCGTGTCGAAAGCATCGCACGAGGTAGATGTGAGACTGAGCCCATGTATGGGCTTTGAGATGTGATGGACCTCGACATGATGCTTTCGTAAAAAGTGCTGCCAGACGAGCACTTATGCCCTGTAAGGGTTGCGCTTTGAGCAACAAGGTGCTGGAAGAAAAAGAATCCAGGACTGGGTCAAAGCGGTGACCCGCTCAGAGATGAGTTTGGGTGACAGTCGTGTCGAAAGACAGCGTACTGTTGAGTGCAAGGTTTGAGTGGCTAAGTTGGAGAAGAGGTGCCAAGTGAAAGTGGGATGACAGTGTTAGGACCATGTTCATGAGAGCGAGACGGTGGTTGACAGCGCAGTTAGTCGCTGACTAGACTGCTATACTTACTGTTGCAAGAGAATCATTCAAAAAAGTATAAGGTGCCGAACGCCTTGGTCTAACCCAAGTCGTTGGCGCGGCTCCTTTTCACCGAACCGCCTGTCCCTTCTCTTGATTTGCCTCCATGCACGTTGTCATAGTGCCGCTGCATGTCATGCTTACGAGCGAAAGGCTTCTGACACTCGGGCTCCTTGCAGATGAAGGGGCGTGCGCGAGAATCGGGGTCTTCGTGCGTGTAGCGGTGGGTCTTGAGGTTGTATGCGCGGTCGAACCACTTGCCACACTCGTTGCACTGCCAGCGCTTGGCCTTGGTGACCGGGTCGATGGTGGGGGCCGGACTGGCGGAAGCGGAGACGGAGGTGGCGCACTTGCTGGGCGAGGATCGACGGTCTCGGTTGGTGCGAGAGCTGCGGATGGGTCCAACCTTGGAGGGCTGCTGCTCATCCTCGTAGGCGATGGACTCAACCAAGGGAGAGGCGGACATACCATCCTTGCTGGGTTGGACAAAGTCGGAGGCGAAAGCATTGGCAAGCGTGCTGAGCATGGCGGACTTGGCCTCGTCGTCGGAGAAGTAAGGCTTCAAGTCGTCAAGCGACCAGAGCTGCTCCTCATTCTTAAGCTCGGCCTTGGTGGTGAAGGCGTCTTCAAGAGTCGAGGTCGCATCGTGGACGTCCTCCTCCAGCTTGACCTGAGACTGCGATGGCATGACGGTGGACTGGCTGGCGTCGAAGTCAATCTCGGACAGCTGCGACTCTTGTTCGTCAGCCTCGAGCTTGACGTTCTCAAAGTTGGAGGCGAAAGCGTTGACAGACTCGTCGGCGTGAGCATCGTCAGCATCCTCATAAGACTGATCGCCGAAGAGGGGAAAGTTGTTGAGGTTGTCGGTATCAAACTCGAAATCGGCGTCGTCGAACATCGAAGGCGAGGTAAGGAAGTCTCGCTCCGAGTCGGGAGAACCGACCGAGGGACTGTAGCAAGTGTCGAATGAGTGGCGATGAGGAGGGGTGAGGACAGGCTCGTAGAATGCGGGAGCAGCCTCGGTGGCGGGGATGTGAGGAATGACTGGCTCGGCGGCGCCGACAGTGGTATCATGAGCAGAAGCGGACATTACTTGTGTGGCCGAAGCAGGTGTGGTAGTGTTGACCAAAGGCCTGACGACGTCAGCGGAGGTAGGGAAGAGAGGAGCGTCGGTCATGGTGGCGGCAGGCCAAGCGCTCGAAGTATCAGCGACGGCACGGATAGGAGCAGCAGAAGGGCTGAGGGACGAGAGCGAGGACCAGTCACTGCCGAGAAGGAACTTTTGAAGCTCCTCGATGCGGTCCGTGGTGGTGGACTGGATCGACTTGGTGGTGAAATGGTCGAGCGAAGATGGCGCTGCGTAAGAGCTGATGCCGGGAGCAGAGAAGGTGAAGGCGGACATGAATGCGTTGGAAGCAGGCGACGGGTCGACTGATGGTAACACGATGATGATTGGAGGAGAAGATGAAGATGAAGAAAGAAGAGCTAAAATAGCTGATGAGTCGGTGGTGGGCAAGCGAAAGGATGAAGAGGTGGTGAGTGCGGGCGTAGTGATGATGATAGTGGCGCGAGAGTGAAAAAGTTGAAAGTGTTGTTGCGGTAGTGATGGTGAGAAGTCAAGTTGTGATGAGGCAAGAAGATTCAAGACAATCAAAAGTGAAGGACGTGAAGTGAGTGTTGAGAAGAGAGAGGAAGGGAACAAGAGCAAGTCTGTTCTGTTCTCGAGTATATCAAGGGAGGGTGGCGATATCTCCGGTGGGTCAAGTGGGGAATGGCTAATCATTGCATTTTTTATTTTTTATTTTCTTTCGTAGCTGCACTGCAGCCCGCAAACGGCACTAGAGTAGAGGCCTGTCAATCTTAGGAAAAATAAAAAAGCAGCGGAAAAGGGTCTCTGTCAAGGGTCTTTCAACCGCGAGAAATCTTGATGCTCGCCAAAGCGGCGCGCAGACTTTCGACCTAGTCATCACACAGTCACACTCACAGTCGCGCTCTTCCGGTCTGATTGCCAGATTTGTGTTTAACTGTAATTAACCGCTTCATTACAACGATCCACAGTCATCTTTTCCTCACCTTTTAGCTAGGATGCCACAAACATACTGTCACAATCTGCACAGAGGGCATCATTCTCAAGAGCACAGCCTGAGTGGCTTAATACTACGGTCACATTGCAGGTGGAGGGACAGCTGTGTGAATAGCTATGCTGATGACCATGAAGACACTTGGCCGCGGAATGTCGTCGTGGCGGTGTGACTGACTCGAACACAAGTCCGTGGAAGCAGGAATTAACCAATTCTTTTTTAAAAATCGCGGATATCGCTAAAATTTCACGAGCCTGTCTCCGACTGACACTTCCATCGTATTCGCTATAGAAGGAAACGCAAAAATCGCTGACGACGCTCCGAAGCAAGCCAATCTTCGTTCTCGATCTCGTGTTTCGGTCTCATTCTCGTTCGGCATGAAAGACTCGTGTGATCGCACACAAATGCTCTTACAGCCCACTCGAGGATAGCTGTTGTCTGTCTTTCACACAGCTCGCATTGCCGTTAACGTTATTGTGGAGCAGTAGCCAGATGCGCTTCCGAAGCCCACTTCCACCACGCAGTCCCACCAAAACCTTAGTCCTAGTGCCAAGTCAGTCTTGTCACACCGCCCATCCACTCACGGCGTCAGCGTTTTGCGGTGTGTCAGACATTGATCAAGTTTGAGAACAGCGGCTGTGATTGCGAGCCTGAGGCCGTCAAAGTCAAGTATTGCCACCTTGTTATCTGCAATTTTTGCGAGTCGCGCGTTCCGTTTTCCGGAAATTTTTGTACGGTACACCTCCACACCACGTTCGAGCAAGACCGCCATAACCGACACGAACGATCTGCATTAGGCAGCCGCCTTACTAGAGACTCGAAATTGGCCGATAAACGCGATGTCGCGACTCGCACAATAACCTCATCACGCCTTGCTTTTGAACCCTGCAGCGATAGAAAAAGCTCGGCAATTTCGATTCTTTTGTTTTTCTGCGAAATTTGTGCTCCACGGAGCAGGTTCCATGAAATGCTGAGTCCACGAGTGCGGAGAAGCGAGCCAAGCCATTTTTAGGATCCCACCTTGCGCGAGCGGCAGCCATCATGATACCTTCATGCTCGTGGTTGTGTGTGTGACTCGACTGTACCTCATATACGCGCATAAGCCAGGCTCCATTGTTGCCTCATTCTTGCGATAATGTAGCAGTCTCGCGTACCTTCATTCGCATTGTCTCGACTTGTTCCTCATCACTCGTCCATCCCTGCCGGCGGACTGTCTTCCGCAAAGAAGCGACGGTGATCGAAGGACGAGATATGAACGAAGGTGAACTTCCCTTTTCTTGTGTATTGTACGGCTTGAGTTTGTCTTCCCGCGGAAACGCCGTTTGCTCTTCTTTGCTCATCATTCTTATCTGATAGCGTTGTCCGTTTCCTTTTTTCCGTCTCGCTTCCGATCGGCACGTTAGTCTAGACTGCGGCTCGCTTCAGCGTCTTCCGAGTCGAAAGCTCCACCGTGTCAACATGACTCGAGCCATTCACCATCTGATGGAGTCAAGCAGCTGACCCTTGACATTGAAACAAGGTAACCCAAACGACCTCCACGTCGCCTCTTGGCCTCTTGTTTAAACTCCGGTCCTTCAGGCACAGCCAAATCGCGTATCCGTCACCGACATTCATGCCATCTTTCCGGAGTCCTTCCCTCCGCACCGTGTTTCTGAGGCACGTTCCTGCTCCATTTCCCATCGGTAGATCGATACACAACAACGGAACTCGCAACTGCTCTTCCCTCTTGGAAACAATTGAAAGTGAAGTGGCTTGCGATGTGGGCTGCGTGTCCCTCCACCTGGTATCAGCAATGAAGTTGGTAAGATCGCTTCCCGAGCACATCGCCGGGCTCGGCAACATGCTGATAATGGCCTTGCATAGTACCTTGCTGCTATTACGCCAGGTGTCTACAGCTTGATCGATTCGCGAGAGAACATGCCTCTGTTTGATGGATGCGTCACTGATCAATGATAAGACTGGCCGGCTTCCGAGGTGAGCGAAACTTGCTTTTACGCCTTTTGATGAAGCTGTGTTCTGCACCTTGGTGCTGCCAAAGACAAAGGCGCGTCAAGGCCTACTGAGTGGGAATGCAATCGGTGATGAGCTCTCCCGATGATCTGTACGGCCCGTGCAGTCTGAAAACCGGAGAATCTCCGATGGCGTAAATCGAAGGATGCAGATTTCAAATAGCACTCATCTCTTCCGGCAACTATTCTCTTCCTGCTCCTTCAGAACATCATCAACCTGCTGTTCTTGCCCGCTCATCTTCACATTGTAATTTTCTCGAAGCACAGGTGCATGTCACTGTTCCGACCATATACCACAGCGCGAACGATACGAGGTATCTCAGATACATTCTCATACTTCCCACAACCCCGGCTCTTCCACATGTCTTCCTCAGCCTCTACACAAAAATACGCTCTCGAGCGAGCCGTCGCCATCTCAGCTGTCGAGCGCGCATGCTCGCTCACCGACAAAGTCTTCCGTAACCTTGTCACCGCAGATACTGTCACCAAGAAGGACAAGTCGCCTGTCACTGTGGGTGACTACTCGGCTCAGGCTGTCGTCAACGCCATTCTCGGATCGCACTTCCCTGAGGACCTCATCGTCGGCGAGGAGGACTCCAAAGACTTGCAAAAGCCCGAGTCCGAGTCTTTGCGCAACCAGATCTTTGCTCTTGCCAACGAGGCTCTCAAGAACCCCGCGCAGGAATGCCCCGCTGTAGCTGAAGCCGAGTCCAAATCCAATATCCAGGCTTGGGGGAATGGCGACCTGAGCGAGAAGGAGCTCCTTGCTGCCATTGATCGAGGAAACGCTGAAGGCGGTGCAAAGGGTCGATGCTGGGCGCTCGACCCCATCGACGGCACCAAGGGTTTCCTCCGCGGTGGTCAGTACGCTGTCTGCCTTGGCTTCATGGTCGATGGAAAGGTGGAGGTGGGAGTGATGGGATGCCCCAACTTGCCACACGATGCTTCGTCCGAGAAGCCCAAGGAAGGCGAGTTCGGTGCCGGCGCCAAGCGCAGCGATCTTGGCACGCTCTTCATCGCTGTTCGTGGCCAGGGTGCTTATGCACGACCCATTCAGGGCGGCAAGGAGGAGAAGATCTCGATGCGACAGATCAGCTCGCTCTCGGAAGCCTCCTTCTGCGAGTCGGTTGAAGCGGGTCACTCTTCGCACGGCACCAACGCCAGAATCGCCCAATTGCTCGGCATCACAGCTCCTTCTGTTAGAATGGACAGCCAAGCCAAGTACGCCAGTCTGTCAAGAGGTGACGGTGACGTCTACCTTCGTCTCCCCGTTGGTGATGGAAGCTACCAGGAGAAGATTTGGGACCACGCTGCAGGATCTTTGCTCGTTGAAGAGGCTGGTGGCCGCGTCTCGGACATTCGCGGTAAGGACCTCAATTTTGGTGTTGGACGCACGCTTCGTGAGAACAAGGGTGTCGTTGCTTCGCGCAAGGAGTTGCACGACCAGGTCATCGACGCTGTGCGAAAGGCGCTTGAGGAGGAAGGACGTGGTCATCTCTAAAAGCAAAGCATGAAATGTTCCAAGGCTCTAAGATGGCTGATGTTAATTCACAAGGGAAATTAAAGTCATGTCATCATGAGTATGCTCGTCTCTCGGATCTTTTGAATCCGATTGGTGGCTGTGTTGATCTTGTGCATCGGCTGATGAAGAAACGCAATGTACTTTAGAGTACTGTGATAAGATGATACTCGATTGGCAGCGAGATGGAATGAGCACTCGAACGGGAAGAAGATTGACCGTTGAATGGCAAGCCAAGTCTTAGTACGCAGCTGATTTGAAACCCGACACCGACTCGTGGTCTTGGCAGCTCAATTTAGGATCCGCGCCAGAAAGAAGGCTTTCTTTGGCAAACTTCAAACAGATTTGAGCACGTATTCCACCAAGCGGCTCTTCTATACAAGATCGTCTCTCTCGATCCAGACGTGCCTGGTCATGTCAGATGCACGTTGTAAGCTCTCGTGCATAGCAGTGCTTCAGGTCATATCGACTTGATACCTCCTCCCACTGCTTCGGTGACGCCGATATCGCCGCTTTTCACGCATCGCGTTGACGTTCCAGCAAACAGCGGCAAAAGCGAAAGATGCGAAACTGGACAAGGTGTGATTGTGAAGAATGGCTGTCAAGGATAGCGTCAAGTAGTCACGTCAAAATAGTCACATCAAGTAGTCACGTCGTTGATATGATCCACGTCTCTGTAGCCGAAGTCAATCTATCTCGTGGTCAAATGTTAGCAACGTACCTTTTCCATCGTGTCAGACACAACTGTCGGAGTCCTTGCAGATGGGTCCCCATGGCCGTCCGGAATTGCACTCGCACTCTCATTCAACTCGAGAAGAAGCTGGCAAAGATGAACACCGAGCAGTCGGCACGCAAAATTGTGCTGCAGTATCCGCAAAATGCATGCCGGCCACCGCGTGGGTTTGGATATTGGCCGAGACCGAGAACAAAAAAGATGACAGCACACGCACCCGCAAGGAACCAGCGAGCTGCTGCATGGGTCGCGTGCAGCATTCAGACAAAAAAGTCTCGGCGTGCCGCCCTTGCATACGGCACTCCGGCTCAACCAGAACAAGCTCGTACAGCAGTCATGCTCGATGCCAACGATGCTCTCTGCATCATCTGCATTTCGCATCCGCAATCGCTTCTGCACCCTAGAATACTCTGACAGATGCAGAGTGGCCTCGCTTCATCCTTTCGGAACTCCTGATCCTTGGCCATGCGTGTTGCAGCCATCGGAAATCAAGCGCTTCTGACTTACTTGTCGTCCTGCCGATGCAGCATGTAGCACAACTACAACGCCAACGCTTGTTTCGCTTCTCCCGTGTTTCTTTGGATCTCATCCACCTGTCCATCGCGGGCGATGAACCAACTTCGTCAACGCCAGGTACAGCCTATTTTACAACGCCACAACCTACCTTGATAACTGGGCTGCAAGGGCCGTGCCGCTCTGGTGGGTTCAACAATCAACGACAGCTGTTTTTACCACCATCTTGCTTTTACGACCACACCTGTACCGCAACGAACTGGATTCAGCCTCTTTCATCATCTCAACCTCTACTTCATCGCGCCCTCCCTTTCTGCCAACAAGGCTTTGGCCAGAACGATCCCTGCATCGCGCCTCACTACAGCGCTTAGTTCAACGACGAAGTACGGCCACTCATTCTCGATCCAGCAGTAGCTCATCAACGAGCAGCTTTGCTTTCGATTTAGTATTGGCCTCCTTCGACTGCCAAAGCGCAAAGCACGAGCCTCGTCTCTACCGCGGATCTTGTGGGTTCTCCATCTATTCCGGCATCCCCCATCTCTATCCACGCTTTCATCTTGGTGTTGTGCTGCATTTCTCGACCCAGTCGCTCGGGCCCCCTAGCCCCACACCAGCTTGTCGCTTTAGCACGCTTTCCCTGCATCACCACGATCCATCCTACCTACTATGCTGGCCCTGAGCGTTACATCGTAGCTACGACACCCTCGATCATTGCTGCCATCACACAACAATATCTGCATCATTTCACAGCGCAGACACAACATCCTCCTTATCTGGGCTGACTTGGCATCGACTTGCTAGGTTTGCGTCAGTCAGTCAATCGTTTCGTTTCTTCTCGACCTTCATTACACACCCGCGGGTCCCGTCAGGCACCAAATTTGACCAAATCACAAGGGAGCTCGTGACGACCGTATGATATGATGGACAGCTACCATTACGGCAGTTCCGTAGCTGTCGCTCCCAGCAGCGAAGAGCCTGGCAACTTCGCTGGGTTCGGAGCACGTAAATTCACTCAAGACATGTGTCGACAGCGTAGTGAACCTTCACAGCGCAATGAAAGCTACGGTCGCCACGTCAGCCGGCCCTCCGAACACCACAACAAACACCGCCAAGCCTACAGCAGAGATCAGCACTACTCTGAGCAATCCAGCTCGCTGAAAGGAGGCTATAACACCTATACCAAAACGACGGATCATGTCGCATACGGTCAAGCATCGTCTTCGTATCGTCAAGAGTACCAAAGCTCAAATAGCTCTCACCATGGCCATGAGCAACAACCCCTGTATACTTCGTCTCCTCAGTACGCCTCCTCCAATCTGCCCGTCAGGACAGTAACATCTAACGCAACCAAGCCAGTGGATTTCAAGACGTTATGGAGATCAGACAGTCTCGACTCGTCTGCTACCGACTCAACAGCGAATTTAGCATACGCTCACAACAGCAGCAGAGACAGTCCATACGTTCCGAGTCAGCATCTCGCACCTGCTGGGCCTTCTAACTTCCATCGAAGTCCGAATGTACCACCTATCAGGATTGGCGATCGTGCAACCATCTATGACGATGACTATGAAGAGTATTCGCAAGCTACCCCGGCTGACTCCTTGCACCGTCCTCCATCTCCAGCTTCGGCCACACTCGGGGATGTGTCAAGCGATGCATCATACACCATAATTCGTGCCACTGTGCTAGAACCAGAGCTTCCCAAGGCCAAGTGTGCTGATTGCGGCGAGAAGCTCGATTTCGAAGAACTTGCCAACCATTCCTGTCAGTCCGACGCGGCAAAGCCGCCTCTCTTGACAATACAGCTTCCTGGCTCGACAAGTAATTCCGGGTTTTCCTCATCTTCTGCATCACCGGCGCTGATGACGCCACGCTCGCCTTTCTTTGATAGATACGATCATCTTGTCAACGATGCTGGACCGATGAGCCCGGCACTGCTCAATGCGCCCAGTCCTAAGACGGAAGCGCATGTGGTTGAAGACGAGACCCCAAAGGCGCATGCCGTCAGGATCATTGGGCCGCAGGCGGCGGTCAAGGTGTCCAACATCAAAGCCTCCACTTCTAGTTCCAGCGCGGATATGAGATTTCCGCGATCTTCTCCGCCTACGGAAGCTCCAATCATGCAGCGGTCTGCAAGCGATACGGAAGCCGACGCAGCAGCGAGACGCAAGATGATCGAAGAGCAGAGGGCGGCCAAAAGGAAAGAGACCATGGCGGCTCCTGCTCTGCCGAGAGCAGCTACGGCGCCTAGCTTGGTCAAGCAGAGTCTTCCCAGTGACCGGTCAAACGAGGCCACCGTCAGCACACGGGGGCCAAGCTCAGCGACCATTGCCAAGCGTGCTAACACAATTTCAGCATCAGAAGGCCAACACGCGAAAACGCCTTCTTCGTCGTCACTTTCGTCTACCGGCACAGACTCGTCAGAGCGCATGCTTCGCTCAGCACCGAAGCAATCGTCGCTCAGCAGAGGTGGACATGGGGGATCGAGTACGACGACCATGACGCCTAGCTCGAGCTACGAGCAGATGGAAGAAGCGCCCAGCAAGACTCCCTCTAGCACTAGACCACCAAAACAAAGTCGAAAGCGCAGCGAAGTCGACTTGAGCAGCATCGAGGAAATGATGGAGGGCCTCACGGCAAGTCCAGAACCGTTGCAGCGAACATTAACCGAACGGCTTGCCAAGACAGTGCAACTTGATGAATCAATTCGCGCAACGTCGCAGCGTTCAAAGTCGATCTCTGTCGCCGGCAAAACAGAGCGAGAAGAAGCGCTGGAACGCGAATTGGAGCGTCTTCGCGAGAAGGAGCGTACAAGGCAGCTGCAAGCATTACGCCTGAAGGAAAAGAAGCGGAAAGAGCGGGCAGCCAAGCGGTGCTGCGTCTGCGATTGCTCCTTGACGTCGAGTCACACACCGTTCGTAGAGCGTGATGGCAAGTTCCTCTGCGCTCGCGATTGGAAAGAGCTATACCTGCCCAAATGCCGCAAGTGCAATCTTGCCGTAGAGAAGAGTGCAGTCAAATCGTCTGACGGTGCGCTACGTGGTGTATTCCATCGAAGCTGCTTCTCCTGTGCAGCATGCGAAGCTCCCTTCAAGGACGGAAACTTCTACGTGTTCAGCAACCAGCCATACTGCTCGCGTCACTACCACAGGCTTAACGGCAGTCTGTGTCGCGAGTGCGAAGGCGGGATCGAAGGCGACTGTCGACAGACGGACACGGGCGATCGCTTCCATCCGCGTTGCTTCACCTGTCAATACAGCTCGAAGAATGGCCCTTGCAACGAGCCCCTTGCTGACTATTATGTTGTTGGTGGACAACGATTGTGCGAACGACATGCGGAAAAGGTGGGACGACGTTTGGCGAAAGCAGGACAGAAGCAGCTTGACTTGCGTGCACAGAAGCGTATGACGATGCTGCACAGTCTCAGATAGGGTCACTTTAGCCAATCTTGTGAATGTACTTTAAGATACCCCCCGGCATACATGCTTTGCTTGGTCGAAGAAACGTGCTTGAATGCTACCGAGCTCGACAACAATGTGTATACGTGGCGTGTTCGGCAGAACGCCCAAGTGGAAGCCTATGATGAAGGCAGCTGTCAAACAGAGCTCGAAGAATTCACATCAAGAACGAGGCAAGCGTGTGTGCGTGTGTGTGCCTGTGTGTACCAACAGGCGAGGCTCAATTTAAGGCTCGAGTTTCCAGCGGAAAGTATAAGCTGCAGCGCGCGTCTCACCTTAGTTAGCTCGGCAAGGTCGGTTCCACACGCAGTAGCAGCTGCATCGGTGAAGCAGAAGCAGAAACAGAAACAGAAACAGAAACAGAAACAGAAACAGCACGAGCAGCACAAAAGCAAGAGAGTGCGTGCCTGGCTTAGTTTCAGGCTTCGAAATGACAATTTCTATATTCCATTTGGCAGTCTTGACATGCACGACTTGTCGGTGAGTCTGAAGCCGCTCGACCCTGATTGCCCAATTTTGGCTTTTTTGGCTTTGGCGTCCAGAAAGGGTCAGCCATAATCACACACACACACACAGGCAGCTAGACTGAGTTGTGAGACTGAGTGTGAGCGTGCACTCCGACTTCTGTTACTGGCTGCTGCTGCTACAGCTGCTGCTACTCGGCTGATCATCGAATCCTATTCATCCGGCTCTTTCAATTCACACCCACACCTTCGCATCCCGACACCTGCCTTGCCTCCATCAATCTTCTTCCTTTCTTATCATCGTTACTCGAATTGGCTTCGGCTCCTACACCATTGGCCTGATCACCAGCCATCGCCTCTGCTTGAACGTCGTCACTCACGGCATCGTTGTGGACGTACTCCACTTCTTCATATTGGAGCATCAGCCCTTCGACTCAGCTGCACACGTGCTTGCTCCCCCACCCTCTCTTTCGTTTGGCATTCACGCACACACGCATTCCATCGGACAACACTCACGCTCCTACCAACAACCGTCTAACACGACGCAGCAGACGTTCTTGTACTCAGCATTTCAGTATCTAGTCTCTCCTTCCATTCGTACGCTTTCTCGTCGAACCTGTTATTTTCTTGCATCAACCGACGTCTAGCTTTCGCATCCTCACACAATCCTTCTGACAAACTGGACGTCATCAGCTGCGTCTACTCCGAAGTCTCAACTACTCTTCCTGCACAAATCGATACCCCAGCGCAGGCAAAGTGCAACGAGGATCCCGTGGCCCGTCTCTTGACACAAGCCCAAGCCACTAGCCTGTTACCTCCCTGGCCTCGAACCACAGCCAGACATCAACTCGCGAACTCCATGCCTTGATCGACATCTGCTCAACTTTCCCCTTTCGTGCTGCTCTTCTTGCCTCTCTCCGGCATTCTCACTGCACATGATCGACCAAAACGCATCTTGATCTAGTGTTTGCAGAGTCTCGTCGCAACTCGCTTCGCGCGTCCCAACCTCCAGTCTCGTGGACCAGTTTGCAAGTGTAGTCGGATGTTCTTGCAGTAATCCAGCTTGAACTCCTCTTGCTGTCGCCAGCATGTCGTACCATCCCGACTCGTTCGTGACCAGCCCCGGGTCCACTGATCCGGACCCCACTTGGCAGTTGCATTCCAGCACCGACTCGTATCTCAACTGGGATGCTCCTCAGAAGTCGCCCATGTCTCACGATCAGAACGGAGCTCGTGCGTCCCCGCCAGACACGGCGCCTGCGATGTCAAGGCTACGGTCCACCTCTTCTACCATGACACCTCCTCCGACAACTGCCCGAACGCCTACAGACCCGTCCTCCAACGACGCTGCCTCTGTCTTGTCACATCATGGCCATACAACAGCAACAACAACAACAACAAGTCCAGAGCGCTCAGTCTCCCCTTCCTACTTCACCAAGCTCTACTTTCAGGTGCCGAATCGAACATCGTCCGGCACAAGCCCAACCATCACCTTCACAGGCGCGCCGGCCGAGACATCACTCGACGCATCGGCTCGCACCCCATCTCTGCTTCCTGAGAGCTCATATCCCGGTTCTGAAGCCTCCTCCTCCGCTCGCCGTTCCTCCGTCAGCGGCGCCACATTGAGCCCGATCGCATCGTCTAGCACGCCCCTATCACCTACCATGTCGAGCAAGTCCAACACCAGCTCAGGCGGCTTCTTCTCCTCCTTGCGTCCATCTTCACCGGGCAACGTCACTTCGACTTTGCGAACACAAGACGGCGATGGCTCCGTTAAGGCTCGCAGGCCCAGCAGCGTCTTTGAGCATGTCGGCAACGTATGGGAACGGTTTGGACGCAAAGTACATCACACACGGACGGGCACATCCGAGCAGCCACCGGCCTCTTCCTTGCACGCCCGACGTACTGCTGGTCAGACTTCACCACCGATTGGTCTTGCGCCCGAATTGACCGACCCAATAGACACGGCTCGCTTCTCACCTTCCGGATCCGTGGCATCCCAAGCATCCCCTTCACAGTCGACAGCAACTGAGTCCGAATGCCGCACGCCTGCCACTCCGAGCGGCGAGAACTCCGCTTCGCTCAGCACGCCACAACCGCTTCCCTCTGCACCTGCTTACTCTTCCATCACCGCAGTCAGCTCAGCTGCCAACGCTTCGCAGCAAGAAGAGGTCGAGGAGCTTCCTTATTTGGCCCCCGAAGCACCCGATCTGAACGCTCGCGGCTCCGGTGACACAGACGCTTCCAGCATCCCAAGTGGCCACATGTCACAGACATCGCATCGACGTACATCGAGTCTTTTCGAGCGTGTGCTGATCCAGGTCACCGATGACAACGAGCGTTTCTCTGTCGTTGACATCTCGGGCGTCGACTCATCCGATGCCATTAAAGAAAGAATGTTCGCCAAGCTTCACCTGTTTGACGCGGATCACTCCAGCTTTCAGCTTTTCCGGACTGAGATTGGTCAGGCCGAGGCCACTGGACCTGTGGTCAGCGACGATGCTCTGCTCGTACTCTGCCTACAGATGGGTGATGATCGTGGCACACTCAAGTTCTTGGTGCAACAAACAGCGCTCTCGGCTAACGCCACAAGTCGAGCCGTGCCTCCGCTTACCTCCGCTGGCAATCATCAGCGCGTGCTCAACGGAGGTCGCAGAACCTCAGCTACAGGGTCGGCCGCCAGCCAGCATATGCGTACCGAGAGTCAGTCGTCCAAAAGCTCTCTTAGCGATGCTCTGGTCTATCCTGACATGTTTGGCGCGGATTCGAGCCATGAGGGATCCAATCGCAACTCGGCCAGTAGCTTGACTCGATCGAGAGCTCAGGCTCGACGTGCCTTGCCTAGCGCTCCGCATGTCGATGATCTGCGGTCACCTACGCATTCTGGCTCGAACGTTAGCGCACAAGGTTCTGCTCAAGATCGCAGATCCGTCGCATCGTCCAACGAGGGTTCGGCTCACGAATTGGCTAAGCATGGCGCCTCTGCTAGTGAAGGTGCTGCTCCTTCTGTGACGCTTACTCAACGTTCCAGCTCCATCTCTGCGAACACGCCTCCAACAACGCAGCAGCCCGCTACCGCTGGCCGTCGTCCTAGCCACATTGACGAAGACAGACCCAGGGTAGAATCTGAGTCGCACGCGAACCGAACGCTACAAGCCAATCCTCATGGATACGGTCATCGACTGGAACGCTCGGATGAAGGAGCTCCCGAGATGTCGAGACCGCATACAGCAGCTGCAGCACCAGGTCTGTAAACCATATTTTTTAGATAATTCTTCAACTCTTTTTGCTGCACTTTTTACATCAACAACCATTCCTTTTTTACTGT
>JAXQGJ010000118.1:0-30412 GCA_037039655.1 Pseudozyma sp. M118-08B | reverse complement strand
CCCTTTTCCTTGCTGCCTAAAGCGAAAGTACATATATACACCAATTCCTCCCCTCTTCGTTTGAGACGGCCTCTTTAAGTTTATGTTTCTGCGACCTATCACCCGCAATCGCAACCGCATACCTCTTCTTTCCACCAACCTAACCCAAAGCGCACCAATCCACCAAACCCACAAAATGGCAAAGGACGACCCTCACTCGCTCTCCAAAGGTGACGAAGTCACCTGGTCCTGGGGTTCCCAACATCCCAAAGGTACCGTCAAGGACGTCAAAGATGACGGTGCCGAAGTGAAGACCAAGAAAGGCTCCACGATTAGCAAAGATGGAAGCAAAGAAGATCCAGCTGTAGTCATCGAGACGCAGAACGGCAACAATGCTGTAAAGAACGTAAGTACCAGCCCACACACAATTAGATATTCAAGGATGTCGAGCAATGTGTACTGATAACAGCTTTTTCGGTTTTTGGCTTGGGTGTGCGAGGGATGGCAGGCGAGCGAGATCGACGGTGTCAAGCCCTAAATTCTTTTGCAGATGTACTGCTAGTTATATTGGACCGTCGAAATGGAAGGCATTCATCAAACAACGCTGAACATTGGCTCCCTGCACGAGCCAGGACTGACCACAAAGGTATCAAAAGCAAGTCAGGAGCATCTTTTGAAGGAGGAAATTCATTACACGGAGATGAGATTTGGATATAGAAGTACACGATACATACAAGACCAGGGATATAAGTACAAAGGCAACATAGCCTCGAACGTCGAACGAATCTCCGACAAAAGGCCACTACAGCTACCAACCGAACTGCAGCTGTTGGCGTGAGAACACCGGTGGAGTCCAATTAAGCTTCTCCGGATTGATACGTCTTCTCTTCTTCTTGGCCGTCTTGTCGTGTTTCGCAATCACCGCATCCGACAGCACGAGGTAGTGCTTGCCCTGATACTGTTTGAGCATGTTAAGCGCCATACAGGTATGCAGGACGTCGGCGTGCGTGAAAGCCGTCTTCTGCGCAATTTCTTCGATGCTGATATCCTCTTCGGTCTTGAGAAGCAGTTCGACGATGATTTCGGCCCAGTATGCTCGGTAACTCAACAATCCCAAATCGGAGAGAGGCTTTTCGGGACTGCCTAGTTTGTTCTCGCGCTTGCTGAGCTCGTACGAAAACTCGATGAGCAGCTTTCCGTAACCAGCACGCTGATGCTGGGGAAGCGTCAAAATACAAGCGACGTTGTAATTCTCAGCTGATTCTTTCTCCTTAGAGAAGTAGCCGAGAAGATGACAGCCAAGATCATCGCGCTTGACCATGCAATAGTAGAGGAAAGGGTCTACGTCGTAGTAGAGCGTCTTATGATCGAGGAAGCATTTGCTGAGCAGGCAAAGATTGCGGCACCATGTCTTTTGTCGTCGACCATCGATCTCGAAGAAGGAGATGTCTTCGTGACGGTAGATCTCGTTGCCTGGTGGATGTGTCAGAGTGCATTTGCTTCGATGACGCTTGAGAGTGAATGGGGAAGGGTAGTAGGAGAGGCACATCTCGCAGATGTACAGGGTATCAATGTGGGCATATTCGAGTGGGTATGGACTAAAGTACCACGTCTCCACCTCAGACTTGCCCATCTGGATCTTGTTGAGGTTCTTGACTCTTGCCACTTCGGAGACGGATTGGGTCATGGATCCTGACGTTCGGAGCTTCTCGATCTCTTGCTCTTTGCTGAACGTCTCCTGACCTTGATTTGCGTTGAGCGACGCGGTGAGACCACCGTTGCTTTCTGTCGCAACATCATCCCTTTCTGCTTGATCATTGCCTCCGAGCATCTCCATTGCAACAACTGCACCATCTTCGTCATCCTCACCATCCGCGTCTGCATCGACTGACTCGGCACGAGTGCTGTCTGCCGCCGAAGCATCGCCGGACTCGGCCTTCCGCTTCTGTGGTGTCTCCTGACTAGCCTCTTCCTGCACGTTTTTGGCAGCTTGTGCCGCTGCTTTCTTGAGAAGGTTGCTTGAGCCGGCTCCACGGTTACCCTTTCCTGTGGGCGTCAGGGGTGTCGAAGGTGTCGTCGTACCACTTGCTGTGCGCACTACCTTGCGCTTGATCTTGTCGTTGACAGGCTCCTTCTTGGGCCATTCGAGTTCGCGAGACGTGATGAGACGTGTACCGCTGACCCATTCATCAAGACGCTTATTGAACTCGCAGTAATGCACGTAGTATTCCAGCTTCTCTTCCAACGTCGGCGCCGGCTTATCTGCCATTTCGGCCTGCTGCTTCTTCGTCAAACGAGGTTTGGGCTTCTCTCGAATAGACAGGATCTCGGCCTTCCTTTCTTCCATCTCGCCGGTGACCACATCTGGCTTCTGAACGAACGCTTTGCATCCGACAATGACTTCTTCGAGACCATATGTTCCACCTGGGCTGATTTGTGGTCCTTCATCGGGACCTGGCGTTCCGCCTCCTCCTGGCGTCCCGCTGGACGACTTTTGAGCTCGAGGCGCCATAGTAGCGAAGTTAAACTGATCCGAGGGATGCTATCGTATGCGTTGTGGTATGAACCACGTCGTGAGTTCCTTGTCGCGAGCTTGTCGCTCTTCGACCACAAGTCTGGATGGGTCGTGTTGGATTTGCCTGGCCATCAGACAGCCAGACAGCTTGAGTGAGGTCGACTCGAATTGACTTCGATGCGTTCTTGCTGAATATACTGCTGCTGCTGCCTATACGTGATGTCTGCCCAATAGCGGATGGTTTCTCTTTTTGCGATGGTGTGACTTTCACATCAGCCAAATTTGGTCGACTCAGCCAACCTTTGGCGCGCAAAATTTCGGGAATCGGGAGAATATCCAAATATCGGGAGAAGGCAATTCAAGATTTTGGAAATGACCCTTACGCTCAGTCAAATGGTCTGCATGCTCCCCACCATCTCGGTCGTGCTCGAGCTTTTCCCACCAACGGTCATCACCGTCCGAACTTCTCTACCTGCCATCTTTTCACACAAGAGGCATCCTCAACGCCTCGGAGAGTTCTCATTACCTTCGGCCTTCCGACCTTCGCACACTCGACAGCTCAATCTCAACGTAACCGCGTTGCATGACGTTGCTCAGATCCAGTGGAGGCAGTAGAGGAAGCAGCACACAGGCCCAAAGGCTTCAGAGCACCATCAATCAAGCTGCAGCTTTAGCAACACAACGATCAGCACAGATCTTATTGCAATGACAGAAGAGGCCGAAGAGATTCGCAGGTTGCAAGAGGCTCGCAACGCCAGCGCTACCAAGAATAAGGTTGCAGTTGGCAAACTCGGAGGATATGACCAGGAGATCTATGGTGGAGGACCGAAGAGCGACTATGTACGCGAGCTTCCCATGGACGACAGAAGCGACGATAGCGGGTCAGACAACGATGACGGGCCTTCCAACGGCAGGAGAGCCAATCCTCTCGATGCATACTCAGCACCACAGCATCTCTTGCACGAATTCGCAAACGAAGACGAAGATCCTCTCAAGGGTCGAGCAGAGTCAAGACAGATCGCTGCTCGGCAGAGCGATTACCATTTACGACGCTTCAACCGCGAGCTCGGCGATGGAAAGGCAGTAGATGCTTTTGCTGAGAACGGCGAGGCCGGAGGAGAGGAGGAGACGTATGCGGATCGTATGCGAAGGGCTGAACTCGAGCGCGAGGAAGACCGAGTCAGGCGTCTGATTGAGGCAAAGGAGAAGGAGGCGAAAGAGAAGGAAGATCAGAGTCGAGATGCTGATGAATGGGACATCAAGCCGTCAACATCATCAGCAAGACCCGAAGGTGAACGCACGCCGAAAGCAAGGCGAAAGAGAAGATGGGATGTGGCCGGCCCCAGCGAGACCGCTGAGGAGAAGCCTGACACCAACGGTCACTCCACTCAGGAAGCTCCTGCCGAGTCGGCGCCACGCAAGAGACGATCTCGCTGGGACGAAACACCTGCCGAAGCCGACAGTGCAGTCACACAAATCACTCACGATACAGACGCCCCCAAATCAGCAACGAAACGTTCTCGATGGGATCAAGCACCGAGCAGCGAGGACGCCACTGTCACTTCTGACAAACTTCTGGCTTCCTCCTCTGGGAATGGAGCACCGTCCGCGTCGCACATTGCTGTCGACCCACGCAATCGCTACATGACGGACGAGGAGCTAGACAACATATTGCCATCAGAAGGCTATGTCATTGTTGAGCCTCCACCTGATTATGCTCCCGTCCGAACGCCCGCTCAAAAGCTTGTGTCTGCACCCATCACCGAGAACGGTGGTTTCATGATGCAGGAGGAAGGTGCATCGCGCGCCATCCTCGAGGAGATGATCCCGGACTTGCCTACCGACATCCCCGGCGTTGGCCAGCTCGCTTTCTTCAAGACGGAGGATCAGACCTTTTTCAAGAAAATCTTGACGCAAGAGGACGAAGGAACTCTGAGTGCTGAAGAGCAGAAGGAACGCAAGATCATGCGTTTGCTGCTCAAGATCAAGAACGGAACCCCTGCCACGCGAAAAACTGCTCTCCGACAAATTTCCGACCGGGCGCGTGACTTTGGACCAGGACCGCTCTTTGACAAGATTCTTCCGCTATTGATGGAGCGTACGCTGGAAGATCAGGAACGCCATCTGCTTGTCAAGGTCATTGACCGTATTCTGTACAAGCTTGACGACTTGGTCAGACCCTACGTTGGCCGCATTCTCGTCGTTATCGAACCACTCCTGATCGATGAAGACTACTACGCACGAATCGAAGGTCGCGAGATCATCAGCAACTTGTCCAAGGCTGCCGGTCTTGCCCACATGATCAGCACCATGCGGCCCGACATCGACCACGTCGATGAATACGTGCGCAACACCACTGCACGTGCCTTCTCCGTCGTTGCGTCCGCTCTCGGCATTCCCGCCTTGCTCCCGTTCTTGAAAGCCGTTTGTCGATCCAAAAAGAGCTGGCAAGCGCGACACACGGGTATCCGCATTGTGCAGCAGATTGCCATCATGATGGGTTGTGCCATCCTCCCTCACCTCAAGAGTCTTGTGGACTGCGTCGAGAAGGGACTCGAAGACGAGCAGCAGAAGGTCAAGACCATGACCGCGCTCTCACTTGCCGCACTTGCTGAAGCAGCAGCACCGTATGGTATTGAGAGCTTTGAGAACGTGCTCAAGCCGCTTTGGATCGGTATTCGACAACATCGAGGAAAGGGACTAGCAGCTTTCTTGAAAGCGATCGGCTTCATCATTCCGCTGATGGACTCCGACAGTACGCTGTACTTCGTCAAGGAAGTAACACCAACGCTGATCAGAGAGTTCCAGAGTGCAGACGAGGAGATGAAGAAGATCGTACTTAAAGTGGTCAAGCAGTGCGCTGCTACCGACGGCGTCACAGGTGCCTTCTTGCGCGACGAAATGCTTCCCGAGTACTTCAAGAACTTCTGGGTGCGTCGAATGGCATTGGATCGCCGCAACTACAAGCAGGTGGTTGAGACCACTGTCGAGCTCGCCAACAAGGTTGGCGCGGCCGAGGTTGTCTCGCGCATCGTCAACGAGCTCAAGGATGAGAGCGAGCCTTTCCGCAAGATGGTGATGGAAACCATTCAGAAGGTAGTGGCCAACTTAGGTGCTGCCGATATCGATGAGCGTCTGGAAGTGCAGCTCGTCGATGGGCTGATCTATGCCTTCCAGGAGCAGACGGTCGAAGACAACGTCATGCTGGAAGGTGTAGGCACCGTCGTCAACGCACTCGGCATGCGTGTCAAGCCATATTTGACGCAGATCGTGTCGACCATCTTGTGGCGTCTCAACAACAAGAGCGCCAAGACACGACAGCAGGCTGCAGACCTCACCACGAAGCTGGCTTTGGTGATCAAGCAGTGCGGCGAAGATGCGCTGTTGGCCAAGCTCGGCGTGGTGCTGTTCGAACAGCTTGGTGAAGAGTTCCCCGAAGCACTCGCCTCGATCATCAGCGCCGAGACAGCTATCGCCAATGTGGTTGGTATGACACAGATGAGTCCGCCGGTCAAAGACTTGCTTCCGCGCATGACACCAATTTTGCGTAATCGACATGAAAAGGTGCAGGAAGCTAGTATTAACCTTATCGGCAGGATTGCGGACAAGGGCGCCGAATTCGTCAGTCCACGCGAGTGGATGCGTATCTGCTTCGAGCTACTCGATTTGCTGAAAGCGCATAAGAAGGCAATCCGTAGAGCTGCGGTCAACAGCTTTGGATACATTGCCAGAGCCATCGGACCCTCGGATGTCTTGCAGGTGCTGCTGACCAACTTGCGCGTGCAGGAGCGCCAGTCGCGTGTTTGCTCGACAGTCGCCATCGCCATTGTCGCTGAAACATGTGGACCATTCACGACCATTCCTGCCATCCTCAACGAATATCGCACACCGGAGCTCAATGTTCGCAACGGTTGTCTCAAGGCGCTCAGTTGGGTCTTCGAATACATTGGCGAGATGAGCAAAGACTACGTCTACTCTGTTATCAGCTGTCTTGACGATGCACTCACCGATCGAGACCATGTTCACCGACAAACTGCAGCCAGCATTGTTCACCACCTCGCCCTTGGCACATTTGGCCTTGGCCACGAGGAAAGCATGCAGCATTTGCTCAATTTGATCTGGCCCAACATTTTCGAGACGAGTCCACACGTACTTGGCTCGGTCATGGCAGCGATCGAAAGTCTGGAGTTGGCACTGGGACCTGGTGTATTGCTCAATCATACGTTGCAAGGACTCTTCCACCCTGCGAGGAAGGTGAGAGAGGTGTATGTGCGCATCTACAATTCGACGTATTTGCGATCGCAGGATGCAATGGTGGCCTACTATCCAGACTTTTCAGAGTTTTCGGATGAGCGAAATGATTTTCGCCGGCACGAGCTGTATACTTTCTTGTAGCTTGGTTCATTTCTTTTTGCCACGTTGTGTCACTATCGACGTTCTTCACATGTCTTACCGTAGTTGTCAAAGCTACACTGGCCTATCCTAGTCCGTTTGTGTACAAGCAATCTTATGATTGATGAGGACCATCAGGTCGTGGTTTCGTTTTGTGGCCGCCTTTTTTAACCCGTTTTTCCTGCAGTTTCAAGAAATGATGTCTTTTCTGTGAGGGTGACAATCGTGACGCGTGCCAAAAACGCGGGCTCGAAGACGGCAGAGACACAAAAAAAAGTGGAGGCATCTGGCCGAAATTTCACCGGCAGCCTCGTACGTAACCCTTCGAGGTGTTGGAAGAGCTTGAAGAGAACAACACTTGTTTCGGTTCTTCTCCTTACTCCTACATCGACCTACTAAGCCGTTTTAAATCAGCCGTACTGACCATCACTTTCGCCGAAGAGCTCCCTAGGCTGCCACGAAACGATCACTGCACGACCAATTGGAGATTAGCAAGCATATACAGAACAGCTACATCGGTGACATCACTGCCCCCATACACAAAGAGGCCAACCATGAGGATATCAATACCTTCCATTCCGGAACAAGCCACGCGTGCATCTATCGAATACAGTCTCGCTCATGGAGCTGAGATCATTACCGAGTTTCTCTCGGCTGCGAAAGGCAAAGCGCTCATCATGACGGGAGCTGGAGTCTCTGTGGATTCCGGTATCGCACCGTATCGAGGAGAAAACGGGCATTATACGGTGCACAAAACCTACCGGCCTATCTTTTACCACGAATTCACGGATCCTTCTGAGAAGGGACACTTGGCTAGGCAACGGTACTTTTCGAGGTCTTATCTAGGGTTCCCACCGGTGAGGGTTGCCAAGCCTAATCGAACGCATTACAGCATTGCGGCGATTCAGCGATTGGGCTACGTGCCAGAATTTATCACGCAAAACGTCGACAACTTGCATCATGCAGCAACGCCCTCAGCCAGCCTAGCGGCGAGTACGATCTTGGAGCTCCATGGAACGTTGAAGCATGTCGTTTGCGTACAAAGTCCTGAGGGTGAAGCACATCAGCATAGGTCAAGGCCGATCAATCCAGAGTTTTACGAGGCTCTCACCGCTCCATCCTACCTTCGTGGTCCTCGAGCGGTCACTTTGAGACCGGAAAACACCCCCACCGGTGAAAACTATCCGAAAGGATGTGGGTTCAGAGGCTCTCGTGCAGCGTTTCAAGATGAACTGACACGCCTCAACCCAGCTTGGGCCGAGCTGCAGCGCGAAATGGCCTCCACGGGCAAATCACCAAAGACCAACCCAGACGGCGACGTTGAACTTCACAATGTCGATTATTCCACTTTTCACTACCCTTCCTGCCCCAATTGCGGAGGCGTCCTCAAACCAGCAGTGATCTTCTTTGGCGAATCGGTACCCGATAAACTCAGAGACCACTCGTACGAGCTCGTCAACAACGCAGAAGCTTTTCTATTGATAGGTACGAGTTTAGCCACTTACTCGGCTTTCAGATTGGTCAAACAGGCGGTAGAACAAGGGAAGAAAGTACTGATACTGAATAAAGGGCCGACGAGAGCAGATCCGCTGGTAGAGCAAAAAATCGAATTAGGTAGCTCGGAAGTTCTGGCGCAAGTAGCAAAGCTGTTGAGCAATGGAAGGGAGAGGAACGATAAGGTGTTGCAGAGTCTGTTGAGTTCTGGGGTTACGGTGAGGCCGAATGAGGCTAGTGGTGTCATCAGTAGTTAGGGAGTTGCAATCTCACGCTGTAGAGACGGAGCAAAGTCAAGCACACTGCATTTGTGTTTGTTAACGGTAGATTGTGCATTCCGAATTGAAAGAGCTGTCTAGCTTCGGCGCTGAGAAATACACCTTAGCGTTTGAGGATAGTAAACTCGGCGACAAGGAAAGCAATGTACCCCGCGAGCAACAGGACACCTTGCCACCTCTGCCCATCCGTATATGCGATCAATACCAACGCTAGGGACGAAATCTCCAACCATACCAGTTCGGGCCACTGAACGCTATTTGCGCTAAACTTGCTCTGTTGATCTCCTCCTGGCAGACCCAAACCGGGGTGTGTTTCGCGATCAAAGATGAGCGAAATTCCCAGACAAAGAGTTAGGAGGAAAATGTTGCTTCCTGCTGCGCCGGCCATGAGGATGCTACTTGCGCCACGAGAGACGTCGTCTTCGGCAGTGTCGTGGATCGAAGCTCGGCGGGCGAGGCTGGGTCTACGTGTGTCTGCGGGGGAACGTGGGGTGGGGGTAGGGCCGGTACGGAGACCGGCAACGACGCTGAGTAGCTTTTCGGGGATGGTGGTGGCGAAGGAAAGGATGGTCAGACCTAGCACTGTGTCCGAGAGGTGAACGAGGGAGGCCAATTTCAAGATGGAATGCGAAAGCAGATAGCCAGCGAGCGAGAGAACGAGGAAAGTGATTACCAGCTTTTGTAAGCTTCGCAATACAGCTCTTCGCCTCCTCCTCGCGAGACGCGTGGCCAAGTTGGAAGATGTAGCAGACCCGAGTAGCAACGGCGTTCTCTCGATCGCTGCCGAAGTAGCTGTACGATTCTGACCTCTCCGTGCTGCCGCTCCACCACCACGTCTAGGTGGAACATAGGATGCCTCGCTATCGTTATCGCCCAACGTCGTCGTACTCGCCGCATCGCTCGTTACCGCCGATCGATCGTCTCCACTTGCTGCAGCATCACTTTCACTCTCGCTACTCGATTCACTATCCGACCCCTGCGGTGCAGCCAGCATCCCCCTACTGATGGCCCACGACAACCCCACAAAGTAGAGGAAGAACATCAACACGAGACTGATCCCTACCACATTCTCGAACAATCTTTTACTCGAAAGCTTAGCCCCCTTGTCCGCATGCTGAACCTGTACCGCCGTCACTAGTAGCAACACGACCGTGGTAATACCAGCCTGAATGATAGCGAACCTCTTGGAGCTGTCATCGAACTTGACCGCATTTGGAGCGAAGAGGATCCCCAATGAGAAAGCTCCCAAAATGTTGGATATCGCTGAGCCGACCACGTTTGCGATAGCGAGATTACTTGCGCCGTGTGCGATCGATGCTACCACCACCACTAACTCTTCCCATTCCGCACCTGCTGTTAGGAGCGCAATGAGCGTCGGAGAGATTCCGAGTTGATGCGAAAGCTGCGAAACATGCTTAATGAATCCATCGGCTGCTCGTTCGAGGAGGAGTAGGCCTGCGATGAAGACGCTCGAATTGTAAATCAGACTGGACCGTGCTTCTGGCTGCTGCGATGATTGAGACGGTAGCTTATCCAATTCGGTCGATCCGAACGCCATCTTTTCGACAATATTGGGCTCGAGAAACAAAGCTTGGCACCGGCGAATACGCTGCAAGCCGGCTCTGTAGAGGATGGAAGAGTTGGCCAAGACAAGACAAGACACCGGTGTATAGATGCGCTTGCAGGCAATGAGTGCAATTTGTAGCGTATTGGTTGGTTGGTTGGTCGGAAGAGGCGTGCAAGGTGTGCTACTTCGGATCAATTCCGGCAAGTCTCGATCCTGCAACCGAAACCACGCCAACCACCAAGCAACGTATCGATTTCGAGTGGAGGCCTGCTTGGCCTAAGCGTGGGGGTCCAAAATGTGAAATTCGCCTGGTTTGCATGCATAAAGTGTTCAGCGAGCCAGACGAAGCTCAAATCTTGATTGCTGGTTGGCTGGTAACGCACGAAGATGTACGCCGGCAGCAAACACAGGTCGCGAGGTCAGAGACAAAAAAGGTTTCGCTGCGAGGGACGGTGTTGTCGTCAAGCCATGATTTTTTCTTCTCGAAATTTCAAGCAGCGACAAACCGCCAAAACCACACACAAAACTTTGGAAAAGGCGTCAAGTGGTAGAAATTTCTAGCGTTGCCGATGCACAATCGGGATCCTCAGTTGCACATACGGACGGACCCTTCAGCGAAGTCCAAATTTACAAAAGCTGCAAAGCTGCAAGCAAGCAAGGTGTTGGTGCCAAGATCCAACCGAACCCGGATCTTCGTTGACTCACTCGATTGCGCATCCTTGGACCGACAAGAGGAAGTGCCTTTGTGCGGACCTCTTCTTGTTTCTAACCTTCCACCACCCTATACGCAACCGAGCTCAAACACAAACAGGACCCATCGTGCGAGCTCAATCACCAGCAAGTTTACACGATTGGCGAATCAGCGTAGCACGAAAGGTCGGCCGCAGTGAAGACCCTGATCCTCTACAACTTCAAGCGTTGAAGTTTCGATGTGCGGTCTTTAGGGACGCTTCGCCTCGCCCGCATTGGGTCAACAACCTATACAAGCACGTATCAATCGCATCCCTCCGCCTTCTTGTCATCTTTCCTTCACGCACTCCGCACTCCGCACTCCGCACCCTCATACGATATGGCCGAACCCTATTGGGCTGCCGCAGGGCCCTCGAGGCCAACATCAGCCAGCTTTGCGGCTGTTTCATCATCAGCTCCCACCCTCAAAAAGAAGCGCGGTCGCTTCTCTGATGGCAGCAACAGGGCATCCAATGCTGAAGCGGCAACATCTATACCCTCTATTGTCAACCCTCCATCACCAGAGTTGGTGCCAAGACATTCGTCCAGCGCCAGCAGTTGGGGCATCGAGGACGACTCTGACTCCGATGGCGACTATGATTGGCCATCAGTATATGGCTCAGCATCCACAGGAACAGCTTCAGCAAATATGGCGTTGAACGCGGCTCACCTACAAAGTCCTGACATGGATCGCGATGAACTGGCTAGATTCGCAAGACCAGCTAAACGTGTTCATCTCGAAACACCCGAAGATCGGCATACATATGGAAAGCTCGCTGGGCTGCAGATCGATGCTTTTCCCGCTTCAGCACCGAATCAGTACTCATTTGGCGGACGACCAGCAGGCTCACGAGCCAACAGCGGTATGGCTGGAGCTTTTGGGCTTAGCTCGTCAATAGCCTCGGCTCTCGCAGCAGCACCCCGCGTTCCACCATCTTCTCCGACCAAAGCAGACGCAGTCTCGAGCGCCTTTATTGGCTCAGCAGCATCGACTTTCTATCAGCAAGCGGTTGCGCCAGGTCCGCCCACTTCGCCCATCATGGGTAGCAGGGGTGTTGCTCCGCCAAGTTCGCCTATTCATACGCAGAGTAGCTTCATCACATCATCGGCAGGTCCGATTCAACGGGCCACTTCGGCAGATTTGGAAGATGCTGATATGCGACTAAGACGGGGTGGACCAACGAGTTACGAAGTCGAACCGGATCGAATCGTTGTCACGAGTTTGGACGATACATCGTCATCAGAACAAGGAGATGGATCCAGCGAGACGGAAGGGCAGAGGACACCAGATGCAGATACTTCGACAGAGAGCAAAGACAGTGGTTCGGACTTTGTCATTAACAACGAGCTTATCGAGAAGCTCGAGGCGCACAGTCGGGCTGTATTGACCGGAACATCCGATCGAGACAACGCCGCTTCGTCCAGTTCTCGTTCTGGTGGCTTAGCAGGCAGTTCGTCAAGTTCTCGCTCTAGAAGGTCGGGTAGAAGGTCAGGAGGAGGATCGGGTGTTCCGAGTCTGGGTTCGCTGTTGAGTAGCAGACGAAGATCGACACAGTCCAGTCCGGCATCATCGGGTTACGCATCGCCTATCAACGCAGAGGATGCGAGAGGAGCGCTCATCTTGTGGAAAGATCCAGAAGAAGTGCTCAAAGCCACTTCGTCCACCTTGACAAACCCAATGACGGCACCATCACCGCTCAAGCAGCAGAGCGATTTGGCTTCGGTACCGGAGGGCCCGCCGGCTGTGATCGCTTCGGCAGCAGCAGGAGGTGCAGGAGGAGGATTTATGACGCAACCACCGGTCTCCTTCCAATCGGGCTCGCTTCCGCACCACCACCACAACAGTCATTTTGAAATGGGTGATATCCCAGGAATGGCGGCGCTCCCGACCCACACAGAGGGGACAGCAGCGGAAAGCCCGCTCTATGCTCAACAATCTTCCCTTTCCAGCTCTTACTTCCCAGAGCCTTCGCCGTTGGCAACGCACTTTGCGAGCACCGCGCCGACGAACATGCAGGCTTTTGCCCGGCGCTCTCCTCAGTCAGCTGCCCCGTTCTCGCCGAACCATCCACAACAGCAGCACTACGGTCATCACTACAGCTCGAACCCGCATCTACAGCAAGCACAAGCCGGGCCTCATGGGTTTGCAACAACAGGCGCCCAACCCATCGATTTGAGCGGATGCTTTGGTCCCGCTGAAGAGATGGATCTTGACAGCTAAAGTTGGCTTTCTTACATGCCGTTGAAAGGCGTCCTTTAATATGGCTTATCGATTCGCATTGCATGTATCCTGCAATCTAGCATCATGTCACCTTCTCTCAGTCTCTTACCCCGTTTCGGCGTGAGCTATTAGCTGTGTGAGACTGCGCGTTCACATTGACGAAAGAGTTGTTTTGGTGAAATGAGTTATGCATTGACGAAACAACAAAGAAAACCTGAAGAGAGACGAGTGTAGGGGTGAAAGGGAAGAATGCTAGAGTACAAAAAAAAAAGAGAGAGCGGGAAAAGTCGTGATGTAGTGACGATGTATGTGCAGAGTCGAATTGACCTGTTTGGCTCTGTGTTGCAGAAAAAGCGGTCGGCTGTGCTCTACGACGAGAGCAAAAGCACCGCATTGACACAACCATCGTTCTCCGGATTGTTGGTCACTTGGGCATATTTACCCCAAACCACTTTGCCCGTTGTAGTTGTCATACCGAGTTCGGAAACGTTGACTTCGATGATGGTACCCTTTGTCAGAACGCCGAGTTGGGTATAGAGTGGAGACTGCGGATTCTTTTTCACTCCTACGATGGGCAGGTTGAAACTTGCTTTGAGTTCAGGATGCGTGACGTGAGCCTTGTTGTATCGCA
Source organism: Pseudozyma sp. M118-08B (assembly GCA_037039655.1). Classification (NCBI taxonomy): domain Eukaryota; kingdom Fungi; phylum Basidiomycota; class Ustilaginomycetes; order Ustilaginales; family Ustilaginaceae; genus Pseudozyma; species Pseudozyma sp. M118-08B. The sequence goes on along the minus strand of JAXQGJ010000118.1, from coordinate 16,606 downwards.
AACCCATGGGACGAATGAAACGTTCAAGTTTCGGTGGTTTCCTCGTGAAACTCTCGCCTACAAAAGTGGGCTTGGTCACCATCCTCTTCCATCCTTTCTGCTTCCTCTTACCCGTTTTAATCACTTTGAACGCTTCGTCCTCCGCAATTCCTCTCACTTGTGGTAAAGGAACAGAGTATCGTGCAGCCTTATCCTTCCTCCTCTCCTTAACGGCTGAGCTTAGCGCTTTGGCATCCTTCTGACCTTCCCTATCCAACAAGTAAGTAGGCAAAGCTTGGTTAGGGTCGGAAGAGGTGGAAGCTTGTTTGACGTCTCGTTCTTCGTGCGCCTTGAGCGTCTTCTTCATCTGGATCTTTTCGTTGCGTCGTTTCTTGTTCAGCATCTTAGCTTTAAGACCGGTGACTTTCTGTGCAACGGCAGAGGCTTTGTGCACCTCACGGGCGGCACGTTTACGTTGACGTTCCTCATGATCGAGTCGTCGACCGTGTCGTCGGATGTGCTCTTCGATGTAGTCGTTCTATTGGAATTAGCGCAACAGTGGCGATGGTACAAGGAGGCGGAGGTTGTCAGGGTGGCAATGCGAAGCGTCAGCGACAAACATTCAGGCAAAGCGAAGAGCTGCATTGAGGTCGCATAAGAGGCGTTGTGAGCTGTGTGGTACTTACCTGAGGCATGGTGTGTGGTTCCTCCTCTACTTGAGGTCAGTGATGGGATGGTAGAGGATAAGAAGACGGTGGTGAACGTTGTGGATGGTATCGGCATCAACCTTGAGCGCCCCCACAGCAGGCAAACCCTTCTTTGCGCCTTCAAGTGAGAGGCATAAGAGCAGTTGCGTGGAAAAAGTGGAATCCGGAACAGCGATTTTTGGAAATTTTCGAACAAAGATGCAGTCTAAAAGTCTGAAATTTCCATCTTGCGACCCTGAACGCAGACTGACCCCGATCAAGCCGATGGAAAGGGTCAAATCGCGCCTATCAGACGTATCGCGCGAAAACGAAAAGCAAAGCGAAGAAGAAGTGACGCTGTCAGCGTGGCAGACACGAGAGACTTGGAAGTGTCTCTGAGACCGAAGCCAAGTGACACAACCGCGAGTCTCAAGCAAGGCAAACGCAAAGCAACGCTTGGATCACTTTCAAGAGTGACGTTTCAAAAGATGCCGAAAGACTAGCTTCACCATTCCATTCTTGCTTCTCCCATCCCTCCTCAACCTTGACTTGTGCTGAACACTGGCAGTCAGTCACGAACACACTCGAAAGTGCAGCGAGCCCTTCCCACAAGGATCACTTTCACTGAGGCACCTTATCTCTACAAGCTTCGTTCCAGCATCCAACCTTGAAAGGAAAGCCACACCATGTCGGCCATCTTTGACTCTTCCTCGCCATACGGCTACGGCCAAGCATCGGGCTCCAAACCCTCGCAAGCCAACGCACCTGCTTCAGCAGGCAATCCGCTCGATTTCTACAGCAACCCTTCCTCCACCAACCAATTCTCATCCTACTACTCTTCCAGCGGCGCCAATGACGGCTACGCAACCGGTAGTAACGCACGTCCGTCGCTCGAAGGCAACATGTCTTCCACCGGCGGTTTCGCCTCCGGCTCCGCAGCCCACTCAATGATGTCCGCCCAAATGGGGTTCTGGTCCGCTTTCGGCACAGGCGGATTCCCCGACGAACCACCTCTCATGGAAGAACTCGGCATCAACCTCGGCCACATTATCGATAAAACACTCACCGTACTCAACCCTCTGCATAGCTACTCGGCTTCGCATGCCAAAGACGCACACATGATGGACGATGCCGACCTTGCAGGCCCATTGCTGTTCTGCTTCGTATTCGGTATGACGTTGCTGTTGGCAGGCAAGAGTCAGTTTGGGTATGTGTACGGCGTAGCGTTGCTCGGTGCGGTAAGCATTTACTCGTTGCTCAACTTGATGAGTGAAGGCGGAATCGATGCGTATCGTGTCGCTTCGGTGTTGGGATACTGTTTGCTACCACTATGCATACTTAGTACGGCGAGCATCGTCGTTAGGTTAGAGTAAGTTTCCTTTTCACTGCCTCGCTTCCATTCGGTCTATTGATCTCTTTCGCTGACACTTTTTGACTTTCCTTTGACTTTGATCCGCCTCCGATTGCGTCTTTGGCAACAAAAACAGCTCGTTCGTGGGATACATCGTCTCACCGCTCTTCATTCTGTGGTGTTCGACTTCGGCATCAGGTATCTTTGTTTCGATCTTGCGTCTGTCTGAACAGCGTCTGCTGGTAGCGTATCCGGTAGGGCTCTTCTATGCATGCTTTGCTCTGTTGAGTGTTTTTGACGTTGGTCAATAGGAGATGTAGTGTTAGTTCACAAACCATGCAAATGGCATCAGTTCCTCTCCCTAAAGCATGTGGAGATCATGCTTTATAATCGAGTCTTTGGACGCACGTTGTTGCGCGCTCAATCTTGTCATTGCCCTTGTCTGATAATGTGACAGGCATCTTTGTTTGGTCTGGATGACTGGCAATGTACTTACTTACAGGAGCGTAACGGCCCGATGCTGTGGAAGCTTGCTTGAACTCAGGTAGGAAATCGGCTTTTTTTCGGAAATCGCAAACACAAAAAGTTAATTTTCGAGAAGGGGTTGCAAGGACCATTCACAATTGCTTCGTAACTTCCCGTCTTCTTCTTCACGCATACCTACATCCCCTTCATACTTTCTTTCAGACGTAAAGTCGAGGGGTGTTCCTGAGGAGCACCACGATGGTCAAAGCCAAGACAGATCCGGGCGCACCCGAAGCAGTGTTGCAGCTGCTCGCACAGATCGAGAGCGTCAAGCTTTTTCCGGACAGTGATGCCTCTACGAGTAGCAATGAGGCTCCCCTTAATACAGAGAAGCCGCTTGCATTGCTTCGACGATGTCTTGATCTCACCCTCGCATCGCCAGACGAGCTCTCCGCCTCGTTCAAGTATGGTCTTGATGCTCTGCGGCTCTGGGCTACCCACGTGACTAGCCTTCTCAACGATGCATCGGCAGCTCGCTTCGACGTCAAGGCGAAACAGCAGTTGTTCCCAGTAGACGAGCAGCTTGGCTTGGCAGATGTGATCTGGTCCGCCTGTCATTCGGAAAGGACGCAGGTCTCGTCACGCTCGAAATCGGTCTTCGAGGCAGTGGTCGGATTGCTGCATGCTATCTACCTGGCTCCAGGCTCTGCGGTAGATGCCTCGAACAAAGCACAACTTCCATATCCTGAGGAAAGCGCTTTCCTCACCACACTGGTCGACAGATCGCTCTCGCAGCTCGAACGAAAGCAGTCTCCTATCGTCCTCGAGGTCATCATGGCAAAGTACGGATCGGCTCCTTTCCTGATTGCAACACCTGGCGGCTCGACAATGGAGGATTCGACCATCTACGAACGAATGATTCGAGGTCTCGGCACTGTTGATGGAGGAGCAAATAGACGCTCTAGGCTCGCATTGAGCTTCCTTTCTGCCAGAGCTCAAAATCTTGGTTGCACGCTCAAGCCGTCATCGAAGACCGATAGCCAGGTAGATTCGGACTCGTCAAGCTGGCAATTGTGGGTTCGGATCTGGCTTCATGGCCTCACCTCAGCTTTGAGGGATGGCGGAGAACGACTCAGATCAGGACTCGCATCCTATCATTTGGCCTCCCTGTTTGATCTGGACACGCGCGTCTTTCCCACCCTTCTCAACAACTTGATCACCGGCAACACTTCCCAGGGTGACATCAATGTGGAAAGCGTTTTTCTGGTCTTACGAACCGGCAAAGTGCAAGGTCTTTCTCGCATTGAGGCCACCGAAGAATTTGCTACAGAGGAGTCGTCGGACGGACTAAGCGCTCAGGTGCTGGTACCTGCCTCCTTGCTCAAGGACTGCATCTTGGCTGCAGCAAGCGAGCTACAGATCTCGGCTCTTTCGCTCGTGATCGAGTCCAAGACTCCAGCTGCACCTCTCACTTCAGCAGAATTCGACATCCTTCGCACGTTCTTTCCGTACAGTCTCACAATCACTAACCCAGCCGCACGAGGAGAACTTCGCGGCTTCTTCGTCAAACTCCTCACACGATTACGCGCCAGCACCTATGCACTTGCACGAGACATGGGCAAGATCACTCGAATCGACGAAGCCGAACGATATCCGCAAGAAAAAGAGAAGCTCGCTGCGATGCAACATTCTGTCGATGCTAACCGTGACTTCTTGGAATGGATGGTACGACTCATACGCACAACTCTTCATCCAGGAGCATCGTATCAAGCCAGCATCACGTCGCTCACCTTCCTGGACCTCATTTTGGAAAGTGGAGCCGATCCAAGGTTTTCCAACAACGGTCAGCAGAAGGACGGTACCAAGACGCTGACCAAGAATGCGGGCATGTCGCTCAACAAGTCGAAGCAAGTCTTTTCGCAAGAGTTCCCCTTTTCGATCGATCTCATTACACCTTCGCTGGTGAAGCTATTGCTTGCTTGCTCTGAGAGCACATATGATGATATCCAGATTAGAGCATTGACGATGCTCGCTCGCTTCCCTGCGCCATTAGCAGGTCTCGAGACGGAGGAGGCCGCGGCCAAGCGCATTCTGGGTCGAGCGGCGGAGCTTCTGACAAGCACAAGGGACTTTGAGTCGGCTGCTGCTTCAAGGTTGTTGCAGCTGTATAGACAGATATACATGTCGCAGCTCGGGCACAAGCCTGCGTCTTTGTTGAGCTTCGTGGGACAAGCGAGCAGTGCCTCGACGCAAGCGTGCGATCTTCCTACCTTGAGGTTGATCTTCGACTTGTTTGCTTTCCTCGACTACCAGATCCGTGTCGCAGAGGCTGATAAGATTCTCGATGCGGCAACTTCGCACCCTTTGCACGGAACGCTCGTAGCTCTCCAGGAGCTCTTTGTCTCCGTAACAGTCCATGAACTCTCGCAGCCAGACCGACATCTCTTCCGCGATGCTGTGCACGAAGCACAGAAGCTTATCGACCGAGTTTGGCACGTCACCAAAGCCGTGCTCTGCAACTCAGCTCCCGAAGGCAGCACCGAAGCAGAGGCCAGCGAAGGCGCCCCCGATGCCAATGTTGGTCTCGACCAGCCTTCGTCCCACGAGACTGCGCTAGCAATGCGTGTGGCAGACGATGATGGAAAGGCAGCCTTCATGCAGCCTCAAGAGGAGTCAAACGCTGGACCAAAACATCAGGTGATCCTGTCCTACTCTTGGAGAGGTATGAAGGAGGCAAGTGCCTTGCTTGGCGTTCTTGTTGCTGCATCACTGACACAGCCTCCACCGGCAAGGGGCAAGAAGGGCGTCGAGCCTCAGGTTGAATCTGCCGGGCAGGACATCTGGCGTCAGATCTACAGCGTTCAAGACATCGAAGCTATCGGACAGCGTTTCAATCAGTGGCTCACTCAAGTCCGCCATCGAGGTGCTTTCAGTACCATCTATCCAGCCTACTCTAATGCTGCTTCAGCTATCGTTCGAAGTCAAGCGGCTGAGATTGCTAACTTGCCGCAGCAATGGATCGCTGCTTTCCTCGACACGGTCGCGCAATCCGGCTCCCAACTCAGCATCACCCGACGCAGCGCAGGTATCGGCTATGCAGTCCTCGCTCTCGTTAGCGCTCAACCCAACAAGACGGATGCAACGATCCTCCGCACCACGGTAGGTCGTCTCATGCAGATCGCCGAACAAGACTCTTCGCACGCCGACGTCATGCCTGTTGCTTCGATCCACGCGCTCAACATTCTGCGTGTGCTCGTCATGGATGGTGGTTTGACCGATCACATGGCTTCCTACCTCGGGTCGTTGATGGAGTTGACGATTAGCAAGTTCCGCTCGCGTTTCTGGGGTCTACGCAATGTCAGCATGATGCTCTTCTCGTCGCTTAGCATCAAGATCTTCGGTAGCAGGAATACCAATAAGGATACAAAGGAAGCTAGGATGCCGGTGGACGAGTTCTTTGCTGCCTATCCGAACCTCGATGCCTTTCTACGTACGATCTTGAGCGAGGACCAGGAAGTCCAGGGCGAAAGGAGTATGGATGAAGGCGCCGAATCTAGTCTCTTTGCGGTCGTCATGCTATTCAGTCGCATGCAGGCGCCGGAAGAAGAGCCGAAGCGCATCGAGGATGCACAGAGGATGGAAGCGTATCGAACACTTTTGTCTTCCTGCCTGGCGAACAAGGTCTGGAAGGTGCGCGAAGTTGCTGCTAAAGCATACGCCGCTTTTGTGCCCCTGCGATCCGCGGCAAAACACGCAGCTGGCGTCGTCGATACAATCAGTCTCAGTTCGCAGAACGAAGCGCATGGAAAGCTCAAGCTCGTCCAAAGGCTGCTCAAGAGCGTTGGCGACGCTGAGGCTTCCGCCGCTACGCTGTCGGGCGACATGGCGATCTTAGCTGAAGCAGTTACTTCAAATGCAAGCAAGCTTCTGGAGCTCAACAGTTGTGCTATCACACAAGCATCGTACCTCGAGGTCGTCCAAGATCTGATTGGCGTACGCCGCTCCGCTTTTGCCAGCGTCGCAGTACACTTGGTCCGCGTAGTGGAGATTTGGGTGCAGACGTTCTTGTCTGACGCAAAGCGTAACGATGTCCTGGGCAAGCTTATCAGGGCGCCTGGTGGACCAGCTTTGCTGGGTGTCTGTACGCGGTTGCAGTTGCAAGTTGCGGCTCAAGCGTCGGCATCGGGCGGGTTCTTGGATGCTTGCATTCAGCATATGGAATCTACTTCCTCGGACGTGCGAATCGCTTCGCTCGAAGCGCTGATCGGCGATGATGGGATTGCGGCATTACAACAAGCTGCTCTTCACGCTCCTCAAAAGCTCACTTCGTTCATACACAAACTTCACTCCATCGTCCAGGATGAGAGCGAAGGCATCTGGCACCGCGTTCACTCGGCAGACGTTTTGCACGAGATTGCAACTCGGACCGACGCACAGGGTGCCTCGTGGCTTGGGCACGCTTTCGCCAACTCTGCGTTGGTGAACGAAGCTTCTAACATCGGCCGCATCGTCAGCAGCACCGTCTGCGTTCCACTTCGTGAAGCTCTGCTGCCGTACTTCTCCGATCTTTGTAAGCTCGTCGTAGCACGTCCTGCGCTCTCGGGCGATGCGGCTGGTGTGCTGCAGCAATGGTCCAAAGCGGTGACAAAGTGCGCTGACGAGTATGCATCTGTGCAATCGCGCGAAGCTGCTTGTGCTGCTTTGCGGGTGCTAGGACAGCTTCTGTTCCCACCGTCATCTTGTGGCAACTTGGAGGCGGACGCAACCACTGCAAAAGCGTTATTTGAGGCGCGGACCGCAGCGATCAACTTGCTGACAGATGACGATGAGGATGTGCGTGTCGAAGCAGCAGCTATGATCGGCGAGACTGTTTCCGCCACTGTCGTTGTCGCCGCTGATGGCAAGGCTGCTGCTGATAGCAGTAGGAAGGTGTCGCAACGCGAAGCAATGCAGCAGGTGGCACGTCGTGGTGGTGCAAGTCCCGATGTTTCTACCGACCGAGCCTGGTCTTGGATGGCAGACTTTTACTCCAAGACTGCGTCCAACGATGACAACGCTTGGAGCAAGTACGTCTTGCAACAACTCATTCCTGCCCCCTCAGCCATGGGTGCGATGTTTGAGGAGGCACTTGCGACCAACACTTTGCTGTTTGCTGAGGAGAAACCGAACCAGTTCCGCGATCCAGAAGCCATGCTTAGGCGAGCGGCGAAGTTCGTCCAGCTGCAGGACCTCAAGCCAGATGAGAGAACAGACGTTGAGAAGCGTACTAACGAAAGTCTCGTACGTCTGGACGAAGCGTTGCAGAACGGAAACAGCAAGCACGACGCTATCGCTATGCATATGTTGGCGATGCGACTATTGCTCACCGACCGAATTCTGTCGAGCGGAGACAGAGCTGCTAGCAAGGCGGCGGAATCGATCGCATCAGCCTTAGGCATCGAAGTGGCTTCGGAGGCAACCTTCCAAGCTCTTGGAGAGAACAATACCGATTCTAAGGATGCGAAGACGGGTGCTGCCCAGCCTCGCTACAATATCGCGTGAGCAGTGAATTCCCTTCTTCCCCATGCTGTATCATCCACTTGTGTCGTAAATAGGAATAAAGTCAACTGACACATGCCTTTCGTCTGCTTTCTGTGCGTCTGTATCTCAATGCTGCTCCTGGTTCTCGATTGTGGAGGATGTAGCATGGTGTCGGATTTCTTCTACCCAAATGTGGGTGGCGTTGAGGGGCATATCTACTTTTTGGGTGGTCGCTTGCTGACTTTGGGACACAAGGTTCGTATGCGCTTGTCTGTACTTGACTCGCTTATCCCAGCAAGGATGCTCACTGAATCGAATTCCTCTCTCTTTCTCTCTCTCTCTCTCCTTTTCGGCTCATCTTTACTCTACTTTCGATAGGTCATCGTCATAACCCACGCCTACCCTGACCGCACAGGTATACGCTACCTCTCCAACGGCCTCAAAATCTACTACGTCCCTTATCAAGTCATTGCTCGTCAAGACACCCTTCCCAACTTCTACTCCCTCTTCCCGACCCTTCGATCCATTCTTATCCGCGAGCAAATCCAAATCGTACACGGCCACCAAGCACTCTCCTCTATGGCACACGAAGGCTTACTCCACGCACACACTATGGGCCTACGCACAGTCTTTACAGACCACAGCCTCTTTGGATTCTCCGACACCGCTTCGATCCTCACCAATAAACTCTTGCGCTATGCGCTGAGCGACGTAGATGCCGTCGTATGCGTCAGTCATACAGGCAAAGAGAATACAACGCTGAGAGCCAATCTAGATCCATCCAAGGTGTCGGTGATCCCCAACGCGGTGGTGGCCGAACAGTTTTATCCCGACCCAAAGAGGGCAGAGAAGGAAAAGAAGGCGGGAAAGCTGACGGTGGTGGTGTTGAGTAGATTGATGTATCGCAAGGGGATCGATTTGTTGATCGCTGCGATACCGAGGTTGTGTGCTGCACATAAGGATTTACATTTCCTCATCGGTAGGTTTTGCTATTCTCACATCCTCACTACTTCTTTCTCTCGCGGAAAGTGTACTTATGTTCTTTCTTCTAACCTTTCTTTTGCTCTCTTCCAGGCGGCGATGGTCCGAAACGCATTGAACTCGAGCAGATGCGCGAACGCTTCCTCCTACAAGATCGCGTCGAACTCTGCGGCGCCGTACGCCAAGGTCTAGTCCGCTCCCACCTCACACGCGGTACGATCTTCCTCAACACCTCTCTCACCGAAGCCTTTGGCACCGGAATCATCGAAGCCGCCTGTTCTGGCCTCTTCGTTGTATCTACACGTGTCGGAGGCGTACCTGAAGTCCTACCCCCGCACATGATTCGTTTAGCCAAACCGGAAGAAGACGACATCGTACGTGCCATGAACGACGCCATCGCCTACGTCCGTGCTGGGCAACACGATCCGTTGGCTTACCACAAAGCAACGAAAGATATGTATAGTTGGACGGACGTAGCGAGACGGATGGAGAAAGTGTATGCCAAAGCGATACAGGAGGAAACGCCGAGGAAGAGTGAGAGATTAAGGAGATTTTATGGTGGGGGAGTGATAGCGGGCAAAGTGTTTGTATTGATTATGATGGTCGATGTGATTTTCTTGATGTTGTTGGAATGGTGGTTGCCGGAGAAGAGAATTGATCGATGTCCGGACTTCAGGGCGCCGCATTTGGGATTGCTCAGGGATGGGGAGGCGGGTGACGCGGGGGATAGGGAGGAAGAGGGACCTTTGGAGTTACCGGAAGACGAGGCAAAGGCCATGGCTGAGCTGCTCAGCTAGCACTCAGCAATATGCACAAAGCTATCGGTCTCACAACTCATGATCACATTGTACATTCATCAATCTCTGCATCATTGCACCGTGAAACATGAAGGAAGTAATGCGAACACTTCTTGTCGCCATCAACATGACGCGTGAGTGCGTGGCTCGCGTGTGTTGAAAGTGTTACTTTTCTGAAAAAAAGATCCGGCTGTCGGAGTTAGAGAAACTGCGCCTTTCCTTCCCGCACCACATCACTCGACTTCTTCTTGGTATCCACTTGAGCTCCTGACCACCACCACTTGCATCTTCCTGCTTCACCATGTAGCGGATCCAAGACATGATGGCAGATAGTCCAGAAGTACCGCTTGCGGTAACGCGACTCTTGTCAGCTCGTTACCCTACCCTTGACGTCAGTTCCGAATGGCTGTAAGTTGTTCCGCTTCGCACTCTCCGCCTCCAACAAGAGCTCTGCTGAACAACAGTTCACTCACACTACCATACTCACGTAACCTTCCGCAACTGCAGACGAAGCTGCGTCAGAGACCTACGACAGCGTGATCCTGCTCTTCAGAGAGGATCGCCGGATCAACTCGCTAGGGCAGTGCGGCAATATTTGCTCGACTCTGACCTGGGCAATATCGTGGGCCCATCCTACTCTCGCCTCTCACCCAATCAGATCCGTACAGCTGCAGGCGGAAAGATCGGCGACACCGGCCGCGGCACCATCCTCGTACAGATTGAAAGCATGCTCGACATCGGATACTCGGCATCTTCCCAACTCGAAATCGCAGAAGCACGTAGAAAAGCTCGACGCTCTAATATCGACCCCAACGACGTGCCCGATGACGTCAAAGCCGCCCTTTCCTCCTCAACAGCGGCACCCTCAGGCTCGAACACCGCCGATCACATGGCAGACTTCCAAGCGCAAGAAGAAGACAAACTCTCCGGTAGCACCGTCTACCCCCGACGCATGCTCAAAGTCGAACTCTGGGACGGAAGCAAAGATGGACGAGTCTCGGCGATCGAAGTGCAGCGTATTGCGGGTCTCGATATGAACACTACCAAGATTGGTTGCAAGCTGTTACTCAAAGGTGCAATGGTGAAAGATGGGTATTTGCTGTTGACACCACAAAGTGTCGTTGTAGAGGGTGGAGGTGTGGAGGCGAAGGATGTGGTTGCAGAGGAAGAGCTGATTAAGAGGCTGAGGAAGCAGTTGGGAAAGCCACCGCTCGAAGATCAGGCCCCAAGTGGAAGGACCAATGACGCAGCTTCAAAGAGGACGAACACCACCGCGGCGGAAGAGAGGGGCTTCAGCCCGGACGAAGACGAGCTTGATCTGTTGGCAGCCATGGAGGCGGAAGGTGCCGCTACAACGAGTTCGATAACCAGGGCGGGGGCAAACAGGCCTGATAGGGGCTTCAGCCCGGATGAGGACGAGAGCTACCTGCTTGCAGCGATGGAGGCCGAAGAGGAAATGATGGCTGCTAATGCACGACCGGCACCACAACAGCAGCTTTTCGCGCCGAACGACAGAGTTGGCAGTGCAACAGCGCCTTCGACCTCCGCTCAATCCGGTTCACCCCCGCGAAAAGCGCCCACGCTAAGAATTCCGGAAGGCATGACACAGAGCTCAACTCGCAGCCAGCAGCAATCACAGAAAGCAGCCCAGACGGTCATGACGCAGGCAGACGAAGTGATCATGGTGGTCGACAGCGATGAAGAGGAGCTCTTTGCGGATCTTCCGGATGAGGATTTGGACTGGGTCGAGAGCGGAGCAGGCCCAACAGGGAAGAAAGACCAGGATTTGAGTGGAGGACGAATGGTGGTCACAGCATCGGCATCCAGAGATGATCCGATCGTAATCGAGTCTTCTCCCGAGCCATGAAGCGCCAGCTCTCAACACAACAATGAAGCCCGATGGTATTATCAATCCAATTTATACCCGTTTCACACCATCGCATGCTACAGCTCCCAAGGACGGAACGAGAATGCTCAACGTGGCGAAAGAATTTTCATTGCGGATGTAGCCAAGTTCAACGCTCAGCTCCACCGTGCGGTCTTGCTTCGAGCGTCGACGATTGCTGCTGCTGCTCCTGTGACGCCTCTCCCTGCGCCGCTGTTCTCTGCAGTCCTACACCAGGTACCCTCCTCTCCTCCTCCCTATCCTCTACCGCCGGCGCTGCCTCTCTCCCACCTTTCCCCCTCCCCTCAGCCCCCTCAAAAAGCGCCTTGTACCCCCCTTCCCCATCCCACTTATTAAACATCTTTGCACAATCCTCCGCCGTCGGCTCACCCGCCAACGGATCCGCTCCGTACTCGACCAACACCTTCACCACCTCATCAAAACCTTTAAACACTGCACCGGCCACAATGCTCTGCCCTCGTCCATTGAGTTGATTTGGATCGGGCATGCCTCTCCACCCTCTTGTTGCCTCAACACCACTGCTAGCGTTGGGAGAGAAGTCGGAGAGGGCTCGTTGGGATTCGGAGAGCATACGGCGAACGAGGTCAGTCTGGCCGTGGTAAGAGGCGAGCATGAGGAGGGTATCACCTCGGTTGTTCGTGAGGTTGGGTGGGAGACCTGCGGCAAGGTAGTCTATCAGGAGGGGGTCGCCGGTGCGCGCTAGGTCGAACATCTGTGGTTTGGAAGCAGAAGTTGCAGTCAGTGATGCGTTTCGAGGGATCATAGGCTTTGTCGGGGATGGAGCGGCTGCTTACTCTGTTAGCAAAGTCGATGGCCTCATTGGGAAGCTGTGTGACTGACGCTGGTCGAGGTGCTTGCTGTGCTTGAGGTTCGATTGGCGCTGCTTCCGTAGCAATGCTGGTGTCTGGGACTGGAGTCATGATGTCGATGACGATAGCGGAAAGCTGGTCAGTATAGCTAAGAGCGATATGGTGAACAAAGGAAGAACGAGCCCCGTTGTAACTCTGCACGAAGCTCAAGTGGCATTCAAGAAGCTTCGAAAGCTAGACCCTGGCCAGGGTCGTGACTGAGCCATGCATGAGCGTGCATAAGGTGGAGTGGAAGCAAGTCTATATTAGTAATGATTATGTCAAATTGAAGCGGCGAGTCACACGTGATGGCCTGGAATACGGCTTCCTGGCAGAGTACAGATAGGGTTGGAATGAGAGTACGCGTTTCTTATGTGGCATCTCTTCCCTCTGCGCTGCGCTCGCACCAGAAGAAATGCAAAGAAGCACAGATAAAAGCGAGGAAAAGAAAGCTCAGGCGAACAAGCATGGCTTGAATACGATTGGCTATCTTTACAACCGTCCTTGCTTCTAATACCATCATCCCTTTTCGGAGACAGCAGTCAGCGATTATACTCTCCGACTACTCAATTCGATTCGAAGCGAAGCCTAAAGCCATCATCATCTAGTTGATGCCAACAGCTCGTGTTCGCACTCTTCTGGCTCCCGGTATCGCACGTTCTTTCTCGTTCGTTTCCGCACCTCGCCTTCCAGCATTTCAACGCGCAATCGCATCGTCCTCACCCCTACAACAAGGTTCTAAGCTTCTGCTACCTACAGAGGCACGCGTCTCTGATCTTTCGACGAATAGACCAGGTCTCGCTGATAGACTTCCGTCTCGCAACCCTACGCCAACTTCTCTTTTCGTCCACTCTTCATCCACTATGGCCGCTACTCAGCAGGATGCAGGCAACTCTTCTGCCACTACCTCTCGCTTCGGCGATTGGCCTGCCACCAAGGTTCGCGACACCTTCACCGGCTACTTCAAGGAGCGTCAGCACACCTTTGTGCCCTCCTCCTCTACCATCCCTTACGATGACCCCACCTTGCTATTCGCCAACGCTGGTATGAACCAGTACAAGCCCATCTTTCTTGGTATCGCCGATCCCAACTCATCGTTCGGCTCCATGAAGCGCGCTGTCAACTCGCAAAAGTGTATTCGTGCAGGAGGCAAGCACAACGACCTTGACGATGTTGGAAAGGACACGTACCACCACACGTTCTTCGAGATGTTGGGTAACTGGTCGTTTGGTGACTACTTCAAGAAGGAGGCTATCGAGATGGCATGGGAGCTCCTCACTAAGGTGTACGGATTGCCCACCGACCGTCTTTACGTAACATACTTTGAGGGTGATGCCAAGCAGGGTCTCGAGCCTGATTTGGAAGCTCGTGACCTTTGGCTCAAGGTCGGTGTTGCCGAAGACCACATTCTCACTGGTGATGCCAAGGACAATTTCTGGGAGATGGGTGCTACCGGTCCTTGCGGTCCCTGCTCTGAGATCCACTACGACCGTATTGGTGGTCGTAACGCTTCCGACCTTGTCAACAAGGACGACCCCAACGTTATCGAGATCTGGAACAACGTCTTCATGCAGTTCAACCGCGAGGATGATGGATCTTTGCGGCCATTGCCCGCCAAGCACATCGACACCGGTATGGGTTTCGAGCGTCTCGTCTCCATCCTCCAGGACAAGCCTTCCAACTACGACACCGATGTCTTCACACCTATCTTCAACGAGATCCAGGAACTCACTGGTGCGCGTGCTTACACCGGCTTGCTCGGTTCCGAGGACAAGGACGGTATTGACACTGCCTACCGTGTCGTTGCCGATCACGTCCGTACTTTGACTTTTGCCATCTCGGACGGCGGTGTTCCTGACCGCGATGGTCGTGGTTACGTTCTCCGTCGTATTTTGCGCCGCGGTACTCGCTACGTCCGCAAGTACTTCCAGGTTCCTATCGGATCATTCTTCTCGCAGCTCGTGCCAACATTGGTCGATCAGATGGGTCACTTCTTCCCCGAAATCACCAAGAAGGTTGACGATGTCAAGGCTATCCTGGACGAGGAGGAGGCATCGTTCGCCCGCACGCTCGACCGAGGTGAGAAGCTTTTCGAGGAGTACGCTGCCAAGGCCAAGGCCGATGGTAAGAAGGAGCTTAGCGGAAACGACGTCTGGAAGCTCTACGACACTTTCGGATTCCCCGTTGATCTTACTCTCATCATGGCTGAGGAGCAGGGACTCGGTGTCAACGAGAAGGAGTTCGAGATTGCTCAGGCCGAGTCTAAGGAAATTTCCAAGGCTGGTGGTAAAAAGAGCGAGTCTGAGGCTGTCAAGTTCGACGTTCATGACCTTGGTCACCTTGAGAAGGACTCGTCGGTCCCCAAGACGCAGGATGACTTCAAGTACGGCGTCAACTCGGTCAAGGCCAGCGTGAAGGCCATCTACCAGGACCACGCTTTCTTCAACGAGACGACCAAGATCGGTGACCGTGCCAAGAACTTTGGTATCTTGCTCGACCGCACCTGTCTTTACGCCGAGAGTGGTGGACAGCAGGCTGACACCGGTTCAATCGTGATCGACGGCAAGACTGAGTTCGTTGTTGAAGACGCTCAAGTCTTCTCAGGTTACGTTCTCCACATTGGACACCTCAAGAACGGAGAGCTCTCGATCAATGATGAGGTTACTGTTACGTACGACGAGAGCCGACGTGGTCCCTTGCAGTCCAACCACACCGCTACCCACATTCTCAACTTTGGTCTTCGCGAGATTCTTGGCGACCACATTGACCAGAAGGGTTCGCTCGTTGCTCCTACCAAGTTGCGATTCGATTTCTCGCACAAGCAGGGTGTTAACGTTCAGGAACTCAAGAAGATCGAGGATATCTCGGTTGACTGGATCAAGCGCGACGTTGGTGTCTACTCGAAAGAGATGCCCTTGGACATTGCGCAAAAGATCCCCGGTCTTCGTGCTGTCTTTGGTGAAGCCTACCCTAACCCAGTCCGAGTTGTGACCCTCGAGTACGACTTGGACACCATTGCTGGTGACATCGAGAACACCAAATGGCGTGGAACATCGGTTGAGTTCTGTGGTGGAACTCATGTCGCCAAGACGGGTGAGATCAGGCAGTTCGTCATCACCGAGGAAAGTGGTATCGCTAAAGGTATCCGCCGAATCATCGCTGTTACGGGTGACGAAGCTGCCAACGTTACCAAAGTCGCAAATGACGCTGAATCTCGCCTTGCCGAAATCGATGCGATCACGGAACAATCTTCAAAGGATGCTGCGTTGAAAGCGTACGGTACTCAACTGGCGCAATTGGACATCAGCGTTGTACGCAAGGCTGCTCTCAACGAAAAGTTCTCCGCTATTCGTAAGAAGCTCGACACTGGTCTCAAAGCCAAAGACAAAGCCGATACGAAAGCCGTCGTCGATGCGGTTGAAAAGTACTTTAAAGAAAACCTCAACGCCACTGTCTTCATTCACAAGTTCGACGTAGGCTCCAACATGAAAGCCATCCAATCGGCGATTAATACTGTTAAGAAGTTGGACAAATCCGCTTACCTCTTCTCCCAAGAACTTGATCCCAACGGAGTTAAGGTGGCTGATGGTAAAGCACTTAAAGCTAAAGTTGTACATGCCGCTTACGTTTCCAAGTACGATCAGAGTAAAGGGTTGAATGCGAAGGAGTGGGTCGAAACCGCTGCTCTACACGTAGGCGGTAAGGGAGGTGGAAAAGGAGACGCCGCTCAGGGCGTAGGCGAAATGGGCGGTCAGGCATTGGATGACGCTCTAGAGGCCGTTAAGAGGTTTCAGATTCTGAAGTGTGAGACCAGCGCAATGCCTCTTCAATAAGTTTGGTGCTGATGACGGAGCAGCCGGATTACTTAGATTGAACGTTTCACCAAAAAATTAAAGTTGTGACAGCCATTCTCTTACCTACCCCGCTTGCCCAGCAAACCCAGTACACCCTCACTTCAACCCCCCTCCAGCCTCGCGACAGACTCAAACAACCCTACTAAATATTGATTTGTCACCATTATTTTTGCGAGAGTTTATAAGAATATTAAGAGAAAATTCCATTGAAGATAAGGA